>CAJUYG010001550.1:0-15743 GCA_910591675.1 Galerucella calmariensis | reverse complement strand
AAATCCTATCAGTGTTGAAGAACGCCTTATGGTTACCCTTCGATTTCTGGCAACAGGAGAGAGTTATGCTAGTTTACAGTACAGCAGTCGTATACCTCAGTGTACTCTTTCAACTATAACCAAGAAACGTGCAAGGCAATATATGAAGCATTGAAATTTGAGTTTTTAAAGGTAAGTGTGTAGTAAAATACCCCTTTAAATTTTAACAAGAAGGTTTTATTTCATAAAAACTAAAAATTACGATTAAGGAAATTAAGGTTCTTCATAATAACCGCAATCGCTCGTGAAATCTGCACCTGCCATTATTAGTGCTTCGCTAATAACGTTCCCAAGTACAGGCTGGGCCGAGGGCTGGATTGGTTGAGGTGGTGTTATCCATGATACGTGGGATGAAGCTGGACTGGGTGGCATGGTCGGCTGATCAATCGTGTCCCAAGCATCCATTATTATCTGCTGGATTTTACGCTTTAGTTGTCTGACCATACAGTTGTTGCTGGCACTCCGAATTCCACGTAGCTCGGTTACTACAAATTTTCCAAAAACATCTAAATCATCATTAGAAGCTGGGCTCGAAGCTGGGTTATGTACTGGTGTTTCCTTAGCAATTCTGGCCATTTCATTCATAGTGGTGGTAGCTTGACCTAGAAGGTCATCATATGAATGAGTCTTTCTTTTTTTGTGCTTTGGAGGCGCTGGTATAATATCAACCGTAACAGGTTTGGATGATGAAGATGTAGATGGTGTTGTTTCAGGAGCTTCATCATTACTGTTTTGCATATTCTAAAAAAAAATATAATGTACCTAATATTTTTAATTAAAATTTTTTCCTTACAGATTCCAAACACCAAAAAGGAATGGGAAAATATAGCTAAGGAGTTTGAAAACAAATGGAACGTATTTAATACTATTGGGGCCATGGATGGAAAACACATTCGCATTAATTGTCCCGAAATGGGTGGCTCTCATTTCTTCAATTATAAGTCTTATCATAGCATTATATTATTTGCTCTTACTGATGCCGACTACAAGTTTCTATATGTAGATGTTGGAACGAATAGTCGTATCGGTGACAGTGGCGTGTTTACCAAAAGCCAACTAAGAAAGTGTTTATTAGATAGATCGATATTAAACATACCAGATGGCAAAAATCTTCCAAACACAAACATTAATGTGCCGTATGTGGTCTTAACTGATGACGCTTTTCCACTGAGTTACAACGTTATGAAGCCATATCCCTTAAAACATATAAGTAAAGAAGAAAAAATATTTAACTACAGACTATCTCGTGGAAGAAGAATGGTTGAAAGTAGCTTCGGATTATTAGCTAGCCGGTTCAGAGTTTTTTTAACTGCAAGTAATTTAGCACCTGAGAAAGTTACGTGTATTACACTTGCGGCTTGCACATTGCATAATTTGTTAATTGAAAAAAGAAAGCACCTATATACACGCCATGAAGTTGTTGCTCGAATAGAAGATCATCACCAATACCAAGACGTCCACACCGATGAGGTCCTTCAGGAAATGCAGGCCCTTACAAGACAGGTTGATATTGGAGCGAACCGCCATGGGCGTGGAATAAGAGATGCATTTAAAACGTTTTATAATGGTTTGGGAAAAGTACCATGGCAAGAAAATTATATTCAATTATTCGACTTACTTCGTTTGTTTCATTTGAAGCTTGCGAATAGTCAGGTTCGAGGTCCATATTTGATTGTGATTCATCAGCATCAGTTGTTTTATCTAGAAACTTCAATAAAGGAAACCAGTAGACCTTGGGCTTATAAATATCGTCCCCTTCAGCACCACTTTTAATGCTCCTGATAATCTAAAAAATTGAAAATAATAAATAATAAGTATTATAAATAAATATTATAATAAATAAATAATCTCGATTTACCTTCATTTTCTCTGATAAGTATTGGCTTCTCAACCCATTTAACTTTTTTTTAATATCCTCTACTGTGCACTCCTTTCTCACTGTCTTCATTTCTTCAACAATCATTTTTTATATGTCCAGTCTTTTATTTCTGTTTTTATAATCGGGATGCTGATGGTTGTACAACATTTCATATCTTTCGTATTCAGAAATTAATAATTTTGTTGACAAAACGCACCAGACAAACTTTTCTTGCGCCATTTTGTTTTGAAACTGCGAAATCTTTTATCAAATATAATAGCTTGCTATTACTTTTTATAAAAGATCTTTTGTAAAAGAAATATTTTATAAAATATGGTATATTACACTGTAAAATGTTTCATCAAATATCTTTTATAAAAGATCTTTGACAAAGAAATTTGATAGTGTAATACCGGCCTACCTCTAGCGGTGGTCCCAAATTGTATGAAAAAAATGAAAGCATTAGATTGACCTACTAGGTCTACTTATACAATGATATTATTATCTCATGTATATTTTATATAACTTATGCGTAAGTAGGTACAAACAAAAACGAAATTACCAACGAAAGAACGAACGAAAAACTGAAATTACAATAACTCTTATTTACGATATTATGAATAATGGAAAAATCTTAGGTAGGTATATAGGTACGACAAATAACTATACTACTAAATATATACAATATGTCTCAGTAAGTAGGAACCACATGGTAAACTTTTTTATTATTAATTTTAGGAAAAAATGTATTCTTCATAAAAAGTTCTGCATGTTCTAAAATCTAAAATACAATTAAGAGATATCAATTTTTTTCAGTCGTGTACGAGGTATGTCAAAAAATATGAATTTTACTCAAGAGTAAAGTACCTTTGAATTTGACAATATCGAAAAATGTTATTAAAAAAAAGTTTATCAGTACCAAAAACTATGTTCAAATATACAAGTACATTCATTTATTTTGAAAAAATAGGTTTTGTGCTTGTTTACTATTGTTTCTATTTTGAATGAACATTTATCTCTTGTGATTATAAAAGTCATGATAACCTTCTCGTTTCTTAATGTTTTCTAACAATTTTGCAATTTAAACACGTGTTGAATGCATATGCATTTATTTTACAAAGAACAAAATACATACAAATAATAAGTTGTGCAACTAACGTAGTATTAATTCTAGAAATAAATAGAAACTTAATTTTAACTCATTTTCAATGCATGTTTTCGTTCTAATGACAAATTCACGTAATACATTTCTGATAACTTCTGGAGAAATTTCCTGGCATTTTTCTAAAATTATTCTCCCTAAATGGTTAACATCTTGAAACGGCCCTTCTTGGTAAACTTTTTGTTTCAAGTAGCCCCATAGGAAGAAATCATGGGGGGTAAGGTCAGGGGATCTAGCAGGCCAAAAAAGATCAGAATATCTGTGGATAACGTTTCCATGGAACATATGTTCAAGATATTCCCTAACATTCAATGTACCGTGACATGTGGCACCGTCTTGTTGGTACCAAGTACATTGTCGTTCTTGTAAGGATAGTTCGTCTATAAAGTCATAAATGTTAGTTTGTAAAAACTGTAAATAACTTTCGGCATTCTTGGTTTGGCGAAAAAAAAGGTGTTATTAATCTGTTTTTATAAATGCCACACCACACGTTAGTCTTGAAGGAATATTGATCATAAGACTTTATTACACAATTAAGATTTTCATCAGACCACCAGCGACAATGTTGTGACGCGACAGTTCCATTAGACGAAATGTTGCCTCATCAGAAAAAATAATACGTCTTATAAAAAAAGGGTCATCTTCTAACTCTGCTTGGATGAGACAGCAAAAATCAAAACGCTTATCATAATCTCTTTCTTTCAATGTGTGAATTATTTTTGGTTTGAATGGTGTATATTTATTCAGTTTTAAAATTCTTGCCGCTGCATCTTTACTTAAATTTTTTTGCATCAACGATTTCCTTTTGCGTAATGACATTTTTGGATTGTTTACAACAGACAGCATTACTTCAAACTGCGTATTTTCATAGGCAACCAATTGTCGGCGTTTTACATCAAACCTATTCTCAATACGTCCAGTATTTTTGAATTTGCTCATTATTTTCGTAACAGTTAAATGGGTAATTTTTTTATTGGGATGCCTATGATTAAAAATAATTGCGGCTTCTCTATGGGTTTTATAATGTGATGCATTTTGGCCGAAATATTAAGTTATTAATTATTTAAATTATTATTATAAATAAAGACATAAATTCCCTTGAAGCTAATTCCAATAAATCATGAATCGTTTATAAATATGAAATATAAAGGTCGCACGTACGAAGTCAAGTTCAGAGCGTGAAATAAACATAAACAGTATTATTTCTATTTACAAAAAGGTGAACTTGACTCGTCGTATAAATATGTTAACGATAGTGTTTTAGGATTCATTCTAAATATATTCTATTCATTTCAATCATTCTAATTAATATTCTAATTAGTAGTAGTACTAAGTAGTTAATGTATACTAGTAAAGTAAGGTAATAAAGAGAACATGTCCCAGTGATACAGGTAGTTGTTTTATTCCTGTAAGATGACACACCGAGTGACCAGCAACACCACCTATCCAGAGGCCCTTACGCACCTATAAGTTACCAAGTATCCATAGTAGGATACATACTGATAAGGTTTTATTTTAGTGAGATGAATCTATAATGTGTGATGTGATGAATTATTTATTTGAGTGTATATGAGTTATATGTGTATTGCGTGTTGTCTATGCATGTATTATTCTAATTTTGCTCCGGCTAACGATGATACAAATATTGTTTTTTTTTTCCTTCTTCGGAGCCGTCCTTTCGCCGGTACCACCTCAGCCTCCTGGGCTTATTGTGGATACTCCTAGTGTTCTGACTACAACCTATTCAGCCAATCCGTTCCCTGTATTAGCTCATACAGGTTCTTAGCTGGTTGATTGTAGAAGTCTTCTGGAGTCATTTGGGTTCTACCATAAAGTTTCTGCCTTCTGTGGTCCAGCGACTCACAGTTGCATAGTATATGCAGAGCTGTTTCGGTATCCTTTTTGCATCTTCTGCATGTAAGGTCTCCGTTGTACAGCCCTATTTTGTTTAGGTGCTCCTTTGTGGGAAAGTGTCCCAAATATTGTTTAAATTTACCTTTATTTCTCAACATTTTTTTTATGTATGTAAATAATTACTTCGCTCAGTAGGTTTACATGAAACGTCTCAAACTAAGGGAGAGTTCAAGAACAGGCAACCACCATCACCAATAGTATTGTCTCTCTTGGATTATTACTCAAAAACTTGTTTTTTTTTGCAATTTTGAACAGATTAATAAACGTCTATACTTTTATTTATTATAATTCCCTCAACAAAATTAAGTTATAATCAATACGTCTGTTATTAATATCAAATAAGTTTTCTTATGTTGTCTTTAACAATGGCAACAATGTGAAAAGAAATCTCATTTCTTCTACGAAATGGCAATAGTGTAATTTATATGAAATTAGTTGAAATGGCGGAAACGGTCTTAGGTATGACGAAAATGAAATGTGAACGAAATTTCTACAAAAATCGAAGAATGACGTCACCCTTTATAAGGTAAAAAAAATATATTATGCTAATTGAACAACCTAAATCTATCTTATTTAATCACTGATGTTTTATTTATGGGAAATAACCTATAAAATCACTTATAACCTGTCAGAACATTGTTGCACTCTTTCAAAGAATTGTTTTGTCCTATCTGCCTTCCAGGAAAAGAAATCGGTGGTGGATTAAATTTTGTACTAAATGGGAATCAAAAATAGCTACACGTACTACTGTTTATAAAATTTGTGTATAGACGTCTGGTTCCAATTGGACTGCTTCAACTCGTTCAGGTAAGTTTCGTAAATTTGTATAAATTTGACTTAACAATTCTTGTAATACTTGTTATAGAATCACTGGAAATATGGACCAACTATTCTACAGTCCTTCCTAATGAATCAAGCACAAATATTTTTTTACTCAGCAGTTTATTTTCTGCATCTCATTTTCATTTTATTTTTTCTTATCACCCCCTCGCATTTTTTTTATCCACAACCCCCTAGTTTCCTCTTGGTTACCATCCTCCAATCCTCATCGTTTATTTTCTTTTGTTACATTAACAAATTTCTATTTGATATCAATGTTTTTCATGATTTGAGACATTGAAATAATTTTACTTAAATTAAACTTATTATGTTAAAATATGTACAGGAAATTGGAAATATTAATAACAGAGTAATTTTTAATATCAGTAATTAATATTAAATTGCATTTGTGTTTATATTTTATAATACATTTAACAGTCACATCTTTTGATTGGTTGATATTAGTTAAGATTATTGATGCTATTTTGTTCTAGTGTTGTTAAGAGACTTCTATTAAATTGTACTCTATAGGGTGTATTCGATCTATTAATTAAATAACTTTTATAAATCAAATAATTTGAAATTTTATCATACAAGCTTTATCAAATAATTTTATGGGATAATAAAACTGTATTTATTTTATGGTCGGAATGAATCATAACAATACATTACAATAATTTTCTCTCACAATCAAAACGAAATCTATTTTTTCTTCACTACTTAACAGAGTCGCCATTCCTTGTATTTTATAAAAACTAACTAGCGATTTGACGTTTGCTGTCAGTGCATCCTAGATTAAAAACCGTAATGTTCGCAAATTGCTAATATACAGAATTATCAATATCAATATTCTGAAATATAAAGGTACTTTACTCTTGAGTAAAATTCATATTTTTCGACATACCTCGTACACGACTGAAAAAAATGATATCTGTTGATTGTATTTCAGATTTTAGATCATGCAGAACTTTTTATGAAGAATACATTTTGTTCCTGAAATTAATAATGAAAAAGTTTCCCATTTGGTTCCAACTTACCGATACATATTGTATACCTAAGAGATTCCAGATGATAAATTAATTTATAAATTCAAAAAATTAAATAAAATAACTTTCCAACAACAAAAATCGGTAGGAATTACTTGGAAATGAATATCACACACAGCTTAATTGGTACAAATTCTAAATGGTCACTCTTGGAGCAATGCAGCCCAGAAAGAACACTCCTCCACCCCTTATCTCTTTCGATGAGGCCTCAGTCCGGCCTGCTGGGCTAGTCCGTTTTCCTTTCTTGGTTCATGGAAAAGTTCTAGCGTTCTTTTGTTTTCACGAGGTTAGTAATAGTCACTTTTCACTCGGCGTCTTCTTAGTTTTTAGTCGCTCGCGAGGTGTGTGTGTATGTCGCTGCCTCTTAATGTACTTCCTTAGCCGACCTACTACGACTTAAGGCTACCTTAGAGATCCACTTGCTAAAGCTGTCCTTACTAGCTTTCTTGCCGGTCTTTTTAGGGACAGGCAGGAAATCTAAGTGATCTGAAATTGAGATTAGAGTACTTACGCTTACTTACGTACTGTCTTCACTTTGACTTCATAAGGTTCGTCAATTGGTCCTGTTGAAGTTCTGGAAGAAGCTCTCCATCTCCTCTATGTGGGTAGAGAAGAACTTCATGATCTCGAAGAAGTTCTGCTGCTCCTTGGACGGCGTGGTTATCACCTTTGCTGCGCTGGCATAGCTCATTTCTAATGCTGTCCTTGTTGCTACTGGATACTGGATGCTGTCTTCTTTGGAGGATCTGGCTTCCTCTTAGTAGCTTCTGGGCATCCTCTGTAATTGACTGGGTGCTCTCCTTGGCATCCTCTGTAATTGACTGGGTGCTCTCCTTGGCAGTTGGCGCAGGTGGCTGTCATCTGCAAAGATTATATACACGGATAGTTCAGCCGCTCTGTACAAAAATTGTGTCGACAAATTTGAAGCCTAGCGCCATCTTAGAAATGGTCCAAACACTAATTATTTAATTTTAGAAAGGTGCAGATCCAGGCTAACGTTGTGTATGCGCGGAATATTTGAAAATAGACTCATGGTTGCGCGGGAAATTTAAAAATAAAATTACCTGCGAAATCTAGAAATAAGGCTACCCGCGAAATTTAAATAATCTTGTCTAGTCGTTAGCGCAAATAATAAATGGAACAAAAATATTTTGCAAAATACGTCTTCTTTCCTAACATTCCAAAATCAAAAAAAAGCTTTTATCAACAAAATGTTGAAAGTTGAAATGCTATCAAAAAAGAAGTATTCCACAAAAAACATTTGTTTTAATCACAACTTGAGGTAACATCTAGCTTATTTCAATATATTAATAAAGTTAATCACAAGAGCTCGTTTTTTGGTTTAGATGATGATATTTTTATATTGAAACAATTGTAAATTTTTTTTATAATTCTTATCATTTTCCACATGATGAATGTAACAAAAAAAACTAATGTTCAACATTGTCACATTCAGATTTTGCCCTAAATTTATCAAACGCCATATTCATAAGAGCGTCAAAGTCTTTATATTGATGGTCTTTTCCCTAAATTTTATTTACTATATTTATTCACTATATATCATTTATGTAGTGATATATGCACATGTTAAAACTAATATTTAAAAATATATTTACATAATTCTTTTGGTCTACACAAAAAATTGACGAAATGTCTGTCAAATCATCCGATTGAATAGTTTGTTTTTTTATACCAAATGAATTAATCAAATTGGGTAATCGTTTAATCGTTCAAAAATATTGTTAAAAATGTTCCTAGAAATATCACAAAACTTTTTTTAAGGAGCGCATGAAACATTTTTTCATGCTCTCTTGCATAAATTAATGAATTTGCCTGAAATAATTGATTTGATACTATCATGTTTTTGCATACAAAACATTTGAGGGTTTCAAATAATTTCTTTGCGACCGCACCCGCCACATAAGGAGTCACAATATCTATTCCTGTATATTGTGATATTTTGTTGAAAGCTTTATATTTGGGGATATTTATTATTGGTGTGATTTCTTCATTTGGTGTTTCTCTTGAGAAACTTTTAAATGTGTCCAATGCTCCTCTTGAGAAATCATCTTCACAATTAAATCCTGGCGAGTGCGAAGACATGAAATTGTTCACCATTGAAGATTTTGTGGACAAAACAAATGCAGAACATGAAGGATTCGTATTCCGAATACCATAACTTCTAACAATGCCAAAGAAATTTTCAATGGCATCTTGGTTCAAGTTTCAAATATTCTCATCAAATATATGATGCTTCAATTTTTGCCAAATGTACACAAAACCTTTAATAGTAAATGGTAGTTTTTTTATTGAGGGTGTTACACATCTGCTACTCTTTTTTTAAGGGTCTATAAACTGAAATGAATTCAAAACTGGCAGAGCATTATACCAAGTATCTAAATGTTTAGAGGTGGCAGTGATAGCAGGCCTCAATTCTTCGCCTAAAGGAGGATTCAACAGACTTACGTTAAGACTGTCAAACAACATGTCCAAAAACAATATAAAATCTGCAATATCGGTTGCTTCAGGATTTAAATAGGAACGATATTCTGGCTGCAGCTCGAAGCTGATCTCTGCTCGACTTTTCATTGTCGTTGCGACTGTCCGACTAAATACCTGGGTACAATTTTTTACCCTCATTTTTTTTTATTTTCTCCTTGAGAATATGTTGGTCAGTTAATTTGGGAAAACTACTGAAAACTCCCATTTGTTTATCACTATTATACAATTTGGGAATGTGATCCCAAGAAGCTATCTTTGAAACTCCACCCAGGAGAAAGTCTTTTTGCAATAGTCCGTCAAATGAATGGACAATTTCTTCCCCATCTAATAAATATTCTTGAAATTTATTGTGTATGTTGTCTCTGATACAGTACGCATTTGTATCATTCAAGAATGTATTGATAGCACTAGCATTAGTGGATCCCAAATCACAAACTGACGCAACTATTCTTAAGCCAGTATTGCGTAGTGCTCTCACAACCTCCTTAATGATTATCACTAAATCTGCAGTGTTCGCATTAATAGTATCCTATTGGTTGTTTCCAACTCCTACGTACACCTTTAACCATGAAAAGTAGAGCATGATCAGCAAATGCAGCTCTCCTATCCCCTCTGCCAAAATCATCTAGCCCTTCTAGACAGTCCTTCACTGGATTGTAAATAAGACGGTATCTAGGTATCTAGTGAAATTTCGTCGAAGACCAACGTGCACAATTTATCTAGACTATCATTTCATCCACAACTCCTTTTAGGTGATTGAAAATATGTTCATTTATTCCACAATTGAACGACAGGGGATTTGATAACCTGGTTAAGATTCTTCGACTGGGCAAAGAAAATATTTTTGAAAGAAATCTGTAGCCTTTTCCACTATTCTTGTAACAGGATAGTGAAAATATCTTATTATCTAAGGTAAATCTCATTCCTCTAGGTTTAAGTTTTTGATTCCTTTGCTGTTGCTTAAAAAAATTTAGAGTGGCCATATTTACATTTTTAAGCCATTTAGTATGTTCCTGATTTCTTACTAAATATTTAATTAGTCGTTTTGGACGATACTTTTTGCGCTTTCTTAGCAGCTGACTTCCACTGGATAAGTTTACGCCTCAAAATCTTAATATTCGAAAAATAGAAAGAATGTCTTTTATCACCAATTTTCATAGATTGAGATGAACCTTAAAAACGTATAGTTTTTATTTCTAACCTTACAGGTTGACTGCCGAAAATTTTTTTGAGGCACTCCCGGACGCCGTTATGTTTTATTTCTTCTTTGGCCTTTATTTGTGCCTTAAGTCATGTAAAACATAGTTCAATGTCTTGTTTTGTTTTTCTTTCTTACATTTTTGAAAAAAACAAAAATAACTCCGATCGGAGTAGTCGGCATCAGGCATAAAATATTTATACGGAATGCCGAACATTCCGATGGGAGTGTTTAGTGAAAAAAACCTTTATTTTTATATTAGGAATACAAAAAACTAAACTGGTAATATTATATCGATACATAAGCAAAAAAAAACATTCTTCGATAATAATCTAAAAATCAAAACAACAAATACTTACATTTGTTCGAGGCAAACAAATATATCAAAGACCACAAAAACAATCCGGTCCAGATCTATCTTTGGAATACAAAAAACTGAACTGGTAATATCATACAGATAGATGAACAAAAAAAAACATTATAATATTCTAAAAATCAAAACAAATAAAAATCATAAGATCTTGGGTATACAAGAGAAAAAAACATGTTCGGTTTACGGTATAAAACAACATAAACAAGCAAATTGCACAAGGTAAAAAAATTGAAACTCACAAAAACTAAATATTTTTATGAAAGTCTTCAAAGCACTTTACACAAAAACCAGGCGTTCCAGGGCATTGTTTGCATTCAAACGTTCTTGTTTTGTTTTTCCTGCAGGTTTTGCATTCCTTTCTAGACACTCTTTTGGTTACAGCACACTCTTTCTTTATTTCATTTGTGTTTTTTTTTCAATTTTTGATAGGCAATGTCTAGTATTAGAATTTTTTTCTGATTAGGAGGGCGAATAAGTACATCAGGTACACCATCACTTAATTCTAACAGATCTCTGATCACCTCCAGTCTAAAATCATTAAAACGAACACGACGACCACCAGAATATTTTCTTTGTAGTTAGTAACACATGAATGAAAAGTTTCTTGTACCACCTTATCGTTTTTCTGTGGCACTGGTAATAGGACAACATCTGGTCCTGGCGATCAATTCCTGACATACCGTTGTTGTAGTTTATAATGGCTGAAGGTTTTACAGTTTCTTTGCCCCTTTTGTTCTTGAAAATCCCAGTTTCGTTCCCAAATTCAGTAATTATATAATTGACATCACGTTTGTCCTTCCATTTTCCAATGTGAATCCCATTAGAGAACCCAGACTCGTTATCTCTTCGTTTTAGTTTTGCCTTCATCACTTCTTGTGGATTGTACTTCCGGTCACTTCTTAGGGTCCCAGTACAATAGGTGTCATTTTCTAGCAACCTAGTAGCTAAGTCAACACTATTGTAGAAGTTGTCGAGGTATACTGCATGTCCTTGGCCTAATTTTTCTTCAAGTAAGTGCAGAACTACTTTGGTTGTATGTCCAGTCCCTCCATATTCATCAGATGAACCTTCGTACACTCGAAATTTTAGCACCAATCCATTAGGTTCGGTCAGCATGTAAAGCTTTATGCCGTACTTGTGACGTTTATTTTGTTTGTACTGTTTGAACTGTAACCACCCCCGCCACAGCTCCATAGATTCGTTTAATGACAATTCCTTTCCCGGGTAATAGACGCTATTCATCTTCGTTTTGAAAAAGTCGACCACGGATCTTATTTTGCCTAAACGATCGTTTACTCTAGTGTTGACAGATGTAAAGTGCAGACACCTCAAGATGAGTAGAAATCTATTTCTTGACATATATTTTCGAAAAACTGGTATATTGAATAGCGGGTCCGTTTTCCAATAGTCATTTACTCGGGTAAGTTGAATAGTACCGGTATGAAATAGCGGACCTATAAAAACTTTAAATTCTGGGACAGTCAGGTTCTTCCAACTTGTAATACGTGACTTTGTAGATACTCCAATACTAAGAAAAACTTGGATGGCATAATAATTTGTTTGATCTGCAATCTGGGCTAGAAAGGTGTCGTCAATTATAAGGCTGAAAAAATTTATAGGTCGGCCACTGCCCGGAACCGGTACTAAGAGCTCTTGATTTTTTTTGAATGGTAATTGTTTCAATGTACCTGTCTTTGTCCACTGATATCTTACTTGTGAATTAGTCGGAGTCGGAGTGGTATTTACAGGTGAACCTGGGGGAGTATTTACAGGCGAACCTGGAAGACTTCCTAACGACAGGTCATCATCACTTTCTGCCTCGGAATCGGAGGAATAATCGTTTTCGAACTCCGGCAAATGCTCGTCGCCACTATCTTCAAAACAATGCAATAGTTCAGCATCTGTGAGTGCTTTCTTCTTACTATAAACAGTTAATTTATCGTCTTTTTTCTGCAGTCCAGAAGGTCCAGGTTTGGCATCCATAATTAATCACACATCAACTAAAAAATGCGTAACCAACTATAACACGTGCTCAACGAATGTTTTTAGAAGGACGCCGAACGGTTTGCAACGTTCTAACGCCAACGCCGACAAAAAACTGGTCCTTGCATTGCAAAGACCAGTTAGCACATCCATTAGAGAAAATGGAAGATTATTTGTGGCCAATAGCACTGCCAGTTTTATTTCAGCTCTTTTCTTTTTCATTTCCAAGGGATTATCAAACATTTTTGATAAATATGGTGTATTTGCAACTTGTTTTGCATTAAATTTATGCTTCTCAGATTCCAGATGCCTTGTGATGGTAGCTTTATGAGCTAATATATCAATTTTACATAATCTACAGAATCCCTGTTCTTTTTGTTTTCCTTTGGACTTGGATTTGAGTAGCTAATCTTTGAAATTAGGATTTTGCAGCCAGCTTTCACAAAAAGTGTATTTCCTTGTATTCTGATGACATAACAATTTTATTTTTCATGTTTCTTGATTCTGATTCCTTTTCAGAACCCAAGTCTCTAGACTCTGGGTTATATTCTATATCCATTTCACTCAATTCAGATTTCTGGACGTTTTCATTGACCTGGAAAAATGTTTAAAATTAGTGGATAAGTACAAAATATTGAATATCAGAAAACTAACTTCTCTTTCCAGCCACTTATCCATTGTATTATCTTTTATTTATGGTATTAGTGTTGAAAATATGTAGGTACTTAAACAATAATTCAATCAGTTTGTTTGACACAGAACTCTTCTTCTTGTCCAGTCCGTACTCCCTACTCCGTTCCGTATTCATAAAATTCAGCTCAGTTATAGTGGATGTCACAACAGTGCACAGATGCATGAATCCATATAACGTGAACATGGTTCTTCATGATTCGGTTCTGTGAAACAATTGTTATGTTACTCGAGTCGCTCTATGCAAATTACACGTAAATTACACCAATTTGACCACTACACGAAACCTACACGCAATGCAATGAGATTACACGAATTTCGTGTAATTACACGCACATTGGCAACACTGCCTTGCAATGCAAGCTTACGCGATACTCCGATCGGAGTAGGCGGCATCCCCGGTTGATGACGAAACACTCCGATCGGAGTGGTCGGCAGTCAACCTGTTAACCTTAACTTGTCACTTGTCAACTTTCATTATAATATGTCGAACAACTGTCGAAATATTTGAAAAAATCAATTTTCTTTTGGTAACTTCGAAGGGTTGTAACTTATATCGCATGCACATTTGTACTAGGGTAACTTGGGTTGGATCGAGTTATTTTTAGCCCCAAAATATGTGGTATTATTTATGACCTGCCTTTTTGTTACACCCTGTATAATTGTTATAGTCTAACCTCAACAGTAATATACGACACAGTAAGATGTAGTAATCTATCGATTGGAATTCAGTAAATTTATTTACAGAATAAAGTAATCTCAAACTAAGCCCAAATGAAACTATAAATATTGTTCAAAATGACCCCCCATATTGTCAATGCATAGTTGGTATCTTCGGCGTAAATTCGCTAAACATTTAGAAATAATATCAGCATGATTATTTAAGTTATTTATTTCTCCTTGAATCTTTTCCTGAATTGTCTCAAGATTGTTATTTTCGCCAAAGTTGACTATATCTTTCAGCACCCCCCACAAAAAAGAATTAAGGATGTTAGGTCGGGGCTATTAGGAGGCCATAGAATTGTCCCATTATTTTCGATTCACTCTGGAAACTGCGACGAATTATTTCCTGACAAAATATTAACCGTTTCCGTTTGTGCAATTTAGTAAGAGCCTGCACGGGAAGTATCTTATATGGTTTATAATTGTGAGTCCTAAAAATTTTCATAGGATGTTTTTGTAATATATTGGAGCTGGTTACTAACGAGTCTTCAGAGTTTTCTGCAAAAAAATAGTAGCGCAAAAATTATTCCTTATTATTCAACTACCATAAAATCCAAAGAAATATATATTTCTTTCACCTTCAAAATGCAGAAGTGTATCTAAATCATCCTCCTCATTAGTTACACACGTTCGTTTTTTTCCTAGAAAAGTTCTCAGTTGTCATTACATGCTGGTATATTCTGTAAAACGTATTTTTGCTAGGCGCATGCCAATTTGGATATAATTCCATAAATTATCTCCTTGCATCTAATTTGTTATTATTATTTTTTACAAATAGAGAAAATATTCCTATCTTTTCATCATCTGCATACCGCATTTTCCAAACTATCAAATACAATGTTTTATAATGGTGTTAATAACTACTTGTCAAATATGACTTGAATATCATTTCCATCCCACAGAAAACGATTTTTAAATGATGATATTTTCTGAACTGTCAAGGTTAGACTATAACAATTATATATTGCTGAATTCGGATTGAAGTTAACACTGTACACCCTGGCACACAACATTTCTTTACTTTTCCACTCATATCAAGCTATTATACAGACTTCTTGTATTCCATAGGCAGCTTCTTCTATTCTCCGTACCTAGAACTTGGCTGTGTTATTCTTTTAATACTTACTCCTTGTCTTTCTATGTCTTCTTTTATTTCGTCTAGGTCCTTGTCTGGAGACACCTTTGATGACGGCTTTTCTCATCTTCTCTGTTTGGTCCATGAAAGTATACCAATTTACGTTTTGTCCTTGCAGCTCTTCCAGGTACCTCGCCATCTTCCTGTAGTCCGGTTTTTCTACGAGTACTTTTACTCCTAGCTTTTCACTGTAGGTATATCTCATCGATATACCTCTGTTGGTGGCTTCTTTTCGTATTTTGGGGAAGTTCTTGGTCGTAGTGATGATTATTGGTGGTGGTCTTCGGGCTCTGGTTGTGGT
>CAJUYG010001549.1:41478-63536 GCA_910591675.1 Galerucella calmariensis | reverse complement strand
TATTTTATAATACACAAATTAAAACAAAAAACGGCCTGTTTTTTTTTTAATTTAATGAAGATTTCCAAATAACAGGGTGGACTGTTTTGATTGGCCCACTCACAAGTTATTGTTTTCATTTTTAACACAAGTAAAACTTTGGAATACAATATAAAATCAGACAGGTAGTGACTCAACCTAATTGTCATGCAATCTTCAAACTATTATCAGAAGGAGCAGAGACTTTAGGCAAGTCATTCCAGTTGTTGATAAAAAAATGTTGACTCCAATTTGCTTTGGTGGATTATCACAGCTATATATAAAAAGTCTAATAGCACACCTACACGTGGCCAGCTACCGAAGTCGATGCATTATTTTTCATTCTATTTTGCTTATAATAAATATAATAGATATTGTATAAAGAAACAATATTTAAATGATTCCTTTCAGCGTTAGGTAACCCTTACAGTGCTCTTGAAGATGGTTCTATAGAGCACAGAATAAGGTATAAGGACCTACAGTTCGTCATTTAACCCTCTTCTATGTGAAATAATTGAATGTGAATTCGAATAGAGAATGATTGGTTACTGTTTCCTGTATCTTATCCATAGTTTTTCATGGAAAAATATTTATATCAAATTAATCAAGCCTATCATACAAGCTTTTTTTTTAAATGAATATTTTTGACTTACGCCCTACGAGGCAAGGAACAATGAAAAAGAAGAACTGTTAATCTAACATCAGATTGACTTTTCTAGTTTTCGTTAAGTGAAGGAGAAAACTACAGCTTGGCAACATAACAATATTTTGTTTTGCAACGTCTTTTTATCGTAAATAAACCATAGTATGGTTTATTTACGATAAAAAGACGATGACGTCATTTTTAGTTACTTTCCTGCTTATCAGAATAAATATTAATTTACCAACCGTAAATACAACTTATCCTTAACAGCCAGGGCAATTTACAGCTAACGGGTTGGCAAAACTTCAAGACGTTGTCAGATCAACTGGTAAAATTCCCCAGCATGTTTTGACGTTTATTGACATTCGATCATCGTTTAATGTTTACAAGTTTTTTTGGTGCTTTTTAAATTTATTGCTTCTTTAAGATAAAAAAAAACAGTTATTTTCATTACTAATTATTTAGGCAAATCTGCAGTGTGTAGTTATAAAATGCCGAAGCAGCTGAACAGTAAATGTCAAGAGATGGTAACATCTTTGTTGAGCTATTTTGAACGAGAATGCCGAAATGGGGGCCCGCTTACTGCTGTAAGAGACGTAAGTAAAAGTATTCGCTATTTGTATTCCTTATTATTAATATTATTCTTACATATTTACATGTAAATGGTTAAATGTTTTAAATGTTAGGTTAGGTTAATTAAACTTGATCTTTCATAAATTGAAGTTATTATATTGTAGAGAGTTGCAGAAGCTTTACAACTTAGCGTTACGATTGTTAACCTTATTGCCGCCAAGAATATTAGAGATGAACAGCCCAAAAGCCCACCTTAACACATTGCGTGCCAAGTCGTAATTGGTGATTTGGCTCTGGGGGCCAAACCACTATTTTCTATTTTTTTGTGAGTATTTTATGTTGAAATAAAGGTTTGTTTGATACTTGAGTGTTTTTTGTTGTTTTTGGTTACTTTTTCCCCGTTTTGTTGTGTCACTCATATATGAGAGACGTGGCCCTGTAGCAAAAAAAGGCAAATTTATCGCTGGAGGCCACGGGATTCAAATATGAGCGACGGGTTTTTCAGTGTGCTACAAAACCTTAGCCCAGCAAGTGGGTCGTGCAATAGCGAAATCCAAATCAAAAATGACGTACAACTACTGCGACAAGTGTCCTGACCAACCACAAATTTGTTTGACATGTTTCAATAAGATACATTAGTTTATTTTTTATTTGTATGATTTTTTCTTTGATGTAGGAAAAATTCAATTGTGTTACCTTTTATTATACTTTGAGTATATATTTCAGTTTGTTTGAAAAAAAAAAACGTTTATTTAGAGAGGTTGTATAACCATTTTATGTACCGAAATATAGTTTTGACTTTTTATGCCAAAAAGTTTTTATGTTTCCGATTTTGCTCAAACCAAGATTCACATGTTATTCTCCAGGGGCCACTCTCTTCATTCCCTATTTAAAATATACGGCAGCGTGATGCATTTGTGAGATACACGCACTAATATCGTATAACGTCTGTCTCTCACATATGAGAGACGAAGCACCCTGGAAAAGTTCATTGTCGCTCATATATGAGAGACATGGCACGCAATGTGTTTTAAAAGAGACAACGCATAAAACCTACTGTTGAAATTGATAACTTTGATCAAAATGCTTTCCGAAATGTTATATACGAAATGTATAGAAACAGTGAGTATATTGAATTCACTTTTTTATTCTATTCTAACACAATATTTTTTCAGAGGAACACATAACCTTGAAAACTTTTAGTGAACTTGTAAGAACCTGCCACAATTGTAATGGATAATGCAAGTTATCACAGTACAGTGATCAATAAAGTACCAACAACAGCTACCAAAAAGGCTGATGTACAGAACTGGTTGATACAAAATGATATTCCTTTTGTAAATACTTTCTTCAAAACCCAATTATTGAATTTAGTTAAACTGTAACTTGATATGAACATTATTTAATATATTATGGTTATACTGAGATAACTTATTTTGTTTAAATATATACATTTTTGTTGGAATAAACCACCAACAGTATATGAAGCAGACATCTAATTTGAAAAATATGGCCACAAAGTGCTTAGACTTCCCTTACCACTGTATGCTCAACCCAATTGAACATATTTGGGGCATAGTTAAAAAATTTTATAGAGATCATGTGGGAACTGATGGTTCTTCAACAGAACAAGCATTAGGTGCATGGAAAAAGTCTTCAGAAAAAGTAACTTCTGATATTTGGTCAAAGACAGTAGAGCACACAAAAAAAAATTGTACAAGATTGGTGGGATAGAGAAGTAGTATTCGATAGACAGGATGTGACTCCACTTATTATCAATTTTGACAGTGATGATTTTGTGGTGGAGTAGTGGAAATCTTGTGTTTTATTTTTTGTATATCTTTATCCAATTCACTTTATTTCCACCTTTTCAAAATCACTATTATAATATTATATAATAACTATTATTGAATTAATTAGGTACAGTTATTTTATAATACACAAATTAAAACAAAAAACGGCCTGTTTTTTTAATTCAATGAAGATTGCCAAATAACAGGGTGGACTGTTTTGAGTGGCCCACTCACAAAAAAGGAAAGTGAGTAGTTCTGAGATTATTGTGGAATTATTTCAGAGGAACATAAATGTTTAGATTAAAATAATTGTATCGTAATAACCAACCAGTTTACCTATTTGAAATAAAATGTATATTCCCAACTTATTGTTTTCATTATTAACAGAAGTAAAACTTTGAAATACTTTATAAAATCAGACAGGTAGTGACTTAACCTAATTGTCATGCCATCTTCAAACCGGCGGGCGTAATTTCGGCCGGTAATCCCTTGGCCTACCTGCATAAATCAAGGGGTACCATTTATGACAGGGGTAATTTCGGCCGAGGGGTTGATGTTTACGATGAGATTAAAATATTGGTAAAAACCAAACTAAATGGTTGTAGATTCCACTTGCACCAGGCGTGGTATAGGAAAATACAATCATTAGGGTTAACCCAAATGTATGAAGATAAAAACTGCGAGGAAAGCAAATGGCTTACTCATACTTTTGGGCTAACTTATTTAGACCCCTCTGAAGTTGAAGATTGTTTCATATTTGATCTCATGTCATCCAAACCGGACCATAAACTTATAGATAAATACGCAGACTATTTATTAGAAAACTACATAGCGCCAGAATCTCATTTTCCACCAAATAAATGGGCATATGAAAACCCATCAATTAAAAGAACCACAAATGCCTGCGAATCATTCCATTCGCACTTTAATTCTAGTTTTCATTCAAGTCACCCTTCTATATTTATTTTTATAGAAAAATTAAAAGATTGTCAGATCGATGCATATTTAAAAATAAAAAATTTAAATATTCCAGCAAAAATTAAAGACAAACAAGTGAAAAACAAACTAAAATTTATCGAAAACATGGTAAATATGCTTCGATCTGACAATATTTCTAGAATTAATTTCGTTAAATCTGTATCACATCAAAACGTTTTTTAAAAATTTATAGTTTACCTAAGTTATAGAAATAAAATCATGTAATAATTTTATTGAAATAAAGAAATATTTTAATATGAAGCATTCTGTTATTTTATTTGATTTGCGGCCGAATT
This sequence comes from Galerucella calmariensis, assembly GCA_910591675.1. Lineage (NCBI taxonomy): Eukaryota > Metazoa > Arthropoda > Insecta > Coleoptera > Chrysomelidae > Galerucella > Galerucella calmariensis. The sequence goes on along the minus strand of CAJUYG010001549.1, from coordinate 59,235 downwards.
TACCTACCGGCTTTTAGTACCTGCCCTTTTTCCGGCCGAAATTACATCCGCCCCTTCAAACTATTAGCAGAGGGAGCAGAGACTTTAAGCAGGTCATTCCAGTTGTTGATAAAGAAATGTTGACTTTCAATTTCACTACTTCAATTTGCTTTGGTGGATTATCACAGCTATATATAAAAAGTCTAATAGCACACCTACACGTGGCCAGCTACCGAAGTCGATATATTATTTTTCATTCTATTTTTATTACAATAAATATAATAGTTATTGTATAAAGAAACAATATTTAAATTTGCATGAATGTGATTGATTCCTCTTAGCGTAAACCCTTACAGTGCTCTTGAAGATGGTCCTATAGAGCACAGAATAAGGTATAAGGACCTACAGTTCGTCATTTAACCCTCTTCCATGTAAAATAATTGAATGTTAATTCGAATATAGAATGATTGGTTACTGTTTCCTGTATCTTATCCATAGTTTTTCGTGAATAAATATTTATATTAAATTAATCAAGCCTATCAAGCCTTTTATTTTTAAATAAATATTCTTGACTTACGCCCTACGAGGCACGGAACAATGAAAAAGAAGAACTGTCAATCTAACATCAGATTGACTTTTCTAGTTTTCGATAAGTGAAGGAAAAAACTACAGCTTGGCAACATCACAATATTTTGTTTTGCAACGTCATCGTCTTTTTATCGTCAATAAACCATAGTTTGTAGTATCGGTTGTTGTTGTTTATCGGTTGTTTATGGGCAACGAGCGTTTTGCCATTTTTTACGCTCGGTGAGCGTGAAGTAACTCTCCTCAAGAAACGTCAACTTTTCGTTGTCAAAGTCAAGGGAAAAAGCATACTTTCCAATGTTATTGTAGAAAAGAAAGATATTTTTCCGACGTGATTTCAGTTCAAAAACAGATTTACATGGAAGTGTCAAGCGTCTAATATACAGAGAACATCACTTATCTGTGTTTTGTAATTTTTTTGTTATAATCCTGACCAGCAGGAATTGTTTAATTACTGTTATCATCGAAATTGGATAATGTTCTTAAAAACCTTATGTTATTTTGACAAATGGTCATGATGACAAAGTCCTATGAAGTGGTGCATAATATTTTGGAAAAATATCAGTGTTAATACACTCTAGTAGGTCTTCTTCTTTTCTCCTAGAGATAGGAAATCTGGAAGTGTACGCTGTACTTCAGTTGTGGGGATTTTCTCTTATTAAACCGGCGGCCATCTGTTTTTGATGTGCCAGATGGAGTTGAGCTTTAGGAATCATTCGACATCATCCACTGATTTTCGGAAATTTAGGAAGTTTTGTCACCATTTTATAAAGGCTAGCTGATTTATATAGCAATATTTTGAAGTGAAGTGTACTTCTATATACAATTACTTAAGTACCACCCTGTATAGTTGGAAGGCAGATAATGGGCCTATACTGCGTGGGATCGTGAGTTTGATGCGTTCGATTGTTTGTGATTGTTAACTGTACCGCTAGTCGCCTGTAAAATAGCTTCTGATTGTTTTTCAATCAGTGATGTTTTTGTTTTCTTCTCGTGCACTTGACATATCGTGACAAACGTTTGAATGTTGCCTGATTGAATCTATACATTCACAAACATGTTGCTTATATTGTGAGTGACCTGTATACGTTTTGATTTTTGGACAGATCTTCCTCACTCTGTTTGTTAAGCACCTAAGCGGTTCCAAGTTGTTTCCAAGCTCTGTTAACTTCCCTGATTATCTTCTAATGTCATCAATAGACTAGACTAGACTAGAATAGAATAGACCTTTCCAGCTGGCGTTGCCGCCAAGGCTTAAGCTGTTTATAGTCCTCACCCTATTGTTTTTAAGAAATAGGATTGATTGTGAATTCAAAGCACTGCCACCGCTCCACAAAAGATGGGAGTGTGGAATTGTTTTGGTGCTTCGCAGCCTTTAGCATGGTTCCGCAAAGGTAAGTTAACACATTGACGGACAGACCTGCTACAGCCGTCAGGTATGCTGTGACAGACCTGCTGCAGCCGTCAAAAAATAATTCGTGTTATAGGACAGACCGGTTGAAGCAGGCATGTTTCCTAGTAAATACTCGTTATAGACACTTTTAGTGTCCCACGAAACATAAACGTAATGTTGATTGCATATGAATTAGGCATCTTACACCAAGTAATGCAGTTGGGTTTATAAACGGCGGTGTGGTGTCGTGTGCATTGTTTATGTATGAATAAAAGAAACTATAGAAAAACTGCGAAACGTGTAGTTATCTTGAGATTGGTTTTGTTTGAATAGATATTTGAGAGTAAAAGAAGTGATAAATGTCCAAAGTATTTTTTGTTGGAATTTGCAATGGATTCAAATGAAGAAAAACGTTTAATGCAACTTTTTGAAGAAATAGACAGTGATGAGTGTGACCACTATAATAATATGTCGTCTGATTCGGAAGCAGATAACTCCTATCGCCCTCAAGAAGATGAAATAGATTCTTCTGACAGTAATATTGAACCAGAGGTGAGTTTCAGGAAAATTTTTTTTTGAGTTTATTTTTTGATACGGGCTTTTAGGTTCGAGAAATTCCTAATTTGCGAGATAACGTTTCTGCGCAAGTTAGTCAAGAATCAGACTCCGAAGAAAATGTTTCTGTAGTACTGGATTCAGACGCAGACGTAGTTGATGAAGAACGAGACAATGAACAAACTGATGAAACTGATGCATGGAACAGTGATACTGCAAGTATAAACGACTTCCTATTTGATCATACACAAATAGGAGTCAAGTTATATGGTGATTTGAATTCGTCGCCATATGAAATATTCAATCAACTATGGAATAACGATATAATGGAGTTATTGGTGAATTCCACAAATAATTATGGAAAGTCCCTAACTAGCCAAGCACGCCCTAAAACCAGAAATTCAAGAAGTTCCTCTTTCAAAGAGACAACTCGGGATGAAATGCAGAAGTTTATTGGTCTATGTTTATTGCAGGGTCAGATCAAAGTCCAGAATATTAGAAAACTTTTTAGTTTGGACCCGTTGAATTACCATCCAATATTTTCCTCGATGATGACTGGAAGGCGTTTTGAACAATTGTTACGGTGTTTTTCTGTGCACGGTGGAGCCGAAAATCCTGACGCCAATGATCGACTTAAAAAGATTAGAAGCTTACTGAATATATGTCTTAGAAATTTTCAAGACGCTTATACTCCAGCTAAAGAGTTATCTCTGGATGAGTCTTTACTACTATTCCGTGGACGGCTTTCATTCCGAACCTACATGAAGAATAAAAAAACAAAGTACGGGATCAAATTCTATGAACTTTGTTCTTATGACGGATATGTGTTGAATCTAGATATTTATAAAGGTCAGGGAGAAAACGGGCCAGATAATAATATGACAATTTTGGAACGTGTTGTTATGAAACTAATGCAACCACCATATGTAAATAAGGGATACCACCTATTCATGGATAATTACTATAACAGTATCACACTTGCCAATAGATTGTTGCAGAATCAGACACATGTAACAGGTACCCTTCGCTCTAATAGACGAGGAAACCCAAAAGTAGTTGTGAATAAACGTCTTCGAAAAGGAGACCACATCTGGAAACGTCAAGGAAAGATTTACGTTTCGAAGTGGAAGGACAAGAGAGATGTTCTTTGCTTAACAACTGCTCATCATCCTACTTTAGCTGAGGCCAGAAATCGTTACAATCAAATACGTAGAAAACCAGTGGAAATTATTGAATATAATAAATTTATGTCTGGGATCGATCGCTCCGACCAAATGATATCCTATTATTCGTGTCCTAGAAAAACAATTTACTGGTATAAAAAAGTTATTTTTCACTTATTGGATATAACAGTTTGGAATTCCTATTTCTTGTACAGAAAAGTGACACAAAACACAAAAATAAAGAGATATATACAATACAGAGAAGCTCTTATTAGATCGCTGTTAAGTATTGATAACAACCTGAAGGATGGCCGCTTTCTTGTCAAGTTGAATCCAATACACCAACCTACTGGTCCAAGACCTCAATCTGCTACTCGTGCACCATCCCAACACTTTCAAGAACTTATACCAAGGCCAGACAACTATAGTAGAAAGTTTTATTACCTACGATGTAAACAGTGTTCAAAAGAGAAAAAGAGGACAGAAACCCATTGGAGATGTAAGACATGCCAAGACACTCCACCCCTTTGCGCTGGACCGTGTTTTGAAAGGTGGCTTAAAGAAAACAACTGATTTCTTCTGTTCAATAGTTATTTTATAATGTTCTGAATTCATAATAAAACTATTTCATGTGAAATTACGTCGACCGGTTGTAACCGTCTTGTCCCATCAGACATAATTTTTCTGCCTGGTGGGACAGAGACGGTTCCTACCGTCATTGTTTTATTTGGCTTATATCATCGATAATAAGCCGATTAATCACCTCTGAAAATAATAGTTGTACATATTCTACAATACAGTATATTTTCCAATGCGTTGTTTTGGTCAGAAGAATGTAAGTAGGTGTCCGTCAATGTGTTAACAGCTGCTTTTATGCTCTTAGTGCTCTTATTGGTTCGCAGCCTGGTTTATTTTGGCCGGTGTATTTGATTGGTGCCATCGAATTTCGCTAGTGCTCTACAAAGTTCTTCACTATAGTCATTATCGGGGGTTTTGTCACAATCATTGTTTGTATTCTCAACGCCATTGTTCTCTCCTCAAGCAGATCATGGAACGATTAAATTATAGATTTGCAAATGCGAATGAACTGACAAGCGTGACAGGATTGGAAATTGATAAATATAATATTTGAATCGTTTGTTGTTGTGTCGAAAACTCGGTAATTGGCGATTATTGGAGAATTGTGGGGTTCTCACGGCATAAACGTGTTGGGATGTTATCAGTTTCACTACTTTTGGAACTATTTGTGGCGACTCGGAATTGATAATAAAAAGTATAATATTTTCATAACTTGATCAGTGCATTACGCTGGCAATCGTTGACTCAGCATTTTGCTTTGCTTGTTTGCTCCTAAACTCTTGGTGTCCTATGTCATAAAAATGAGTTTATTGACGTATCTGATGGATGTTTCCTCGTTTACTATTATTTTGAAAAATCATCAACAAAAAGCCTCCAGGTGATTTTGTTATTATTATTCGAAATGATAACACTGAAAACTGCCAAAACATATGAATCAAAACAATCCTGAAATTTTTTGGCGCATGCGATTTCGAAATATAATGTAATTATAGTTTATAGTTGAAAGTATACCAACTTCATTTAAAAGTGTGATTGGAATCCAAAAGTATGGAGCCTGAATATCATAAAGGAAACTACAATTAATTATCAATGTTAATAATTATAATGAGGAAAGTGTAATAATAATGAATGCTGCATGAATCCGCCTCAATATTAAAGATTGACTTTGTCACTAACTCTCAATTCAGCACAAATGAAATTGTGACAATTCCTTATCGAGTGATTCTAAGAATCGAAAAAAAAAATGATAATTGATTCGATTATTTATTGGAACTGGAAAGAGTATTACAAATGCTCCTCATCGGTTATTTTGTATATTTCTCTTTTCATTTTCTGATGAAATTATCAATCGAGTAAATTTAAATCTGATACGCACTTGCTAATGCCATAAGTAGTTTCCACGGGATTTTCCTTCTTTTTTATACATGTTTTCATTATCAAATCTGCTTTATCAGAATAAAATATTTGGAGAAACTCTCTCAAAAGTTTGAGATTGATTTCTCCATTGTTGTCCACACATCCAGATTTTTCATATATGCAGTGATTATAATCTTTTATTTTAGCATCATCTTCATTAGTCCCAAGAGTATTCAAAAGCACTTGAATTTCAATACCATTTTCGTCGGTACATTTTGCTATAGCCGCTAAAGCTCTAGGGTCCTTGAACCTAGACTCTATTGTCTGAAAATTAAATTGATAACATTACAACACAAAATGCTGCATAGTGTAAAAACAAATTTATATAAAGAAAAGAAAGATTATTTTGGTGTGTGATTGAATAAATGCTAATCAATAATTGTGTTAGGTTTTTTTAAGGTAAAACTCTCTAAATTACAAGAGCCACCAGCCAACATATTTGGGACCGATCCATGCTAGTTACTGTCGCTCAGATTTCGTTCTTGGTCCGATCTTGCTCTGGTAAAATTAATTCATGGTCAAATCCAATGCAAGACTGAAAATTTTGTTTAATTTGAAAAAGACTTTTTCAATTCTCTACTGATTAAAATAGTTTTTTTGGCTGGGATTTCATTGAAGTTATTACAAGTGTGTTGGACTCTTGTGAATATAAATTTGACAATTTATTTCACTGGGTAGAATTGAACAATATTAATAATTCACCGTAAATTCTTGAAATCCTCCAGGATAACTCGAAACTACACATTTCTCCTTTGTAAGTGATTGAGCAACTAATCAATTTGCACTAAGTTATTAATTCCAATCCTAACAAAGATACGAATTCTTCAAGAAAACAATTTTTGCGACGTAATACAACTTCTATATCTAGAAAAACAAAAACTGCGAATTTAAACTTGGGAGAAAATCTGATCTGTTCATGAGTTTGTTCATAAACATCCGGATATTCCAATCAGAAAAACAGTTCAGTTTGGAAATTAACAGAACAGAGATTTTCAGAATTCTAAAATGTCTCGAAATAAAACCTCGTATAATGAATGAAGAAATAGAAAAGTTCTCCATAAGATTAACGATCGGGTCTGTGCGAAGATAATGTGTATCTGTGAACATCCAACAGATTTGTACGGAGCACTTAGGGTTATTATATTCGTTGGAACTGCCTTCAAAATGAGGAGGCAAGTTATTAAACATGAATAAACATAACTGTATCATTTGAGGATTGGAAGATCTGAGAGAATTTCAACGACATGAAAAAAATTCCCCTAAATTTGTATAGACCTTTCTTTGCAAAGAACACAGTTTGCAGCAATAATTACCTATACAAAAAATCCCTTCCTTCAAAGCAAAATTGTATTTTTGATCAATACTTTTAACATGACGGTGTTCCATACCATTATTTTTTTATAGTTAGCAAATTTGTTATCATTTCGAAAATAAAAGAATCGGTGGAAGGGGACCATAGAATTGGATCTAAATCATCCAGACCTGACAAATCATGATTTTATTCATGGGGCTACGTGGCAGATAAAGTATAACACCCAATGCCTACAATTGAAGATAAATAATAATAACATAGGGCAGGTAATGAAAAATATTTCGCCCGAAATATCACCTGCAGGCTTTGACTACACAAATATACAGATCAAGATGCCAGACTTATTAAGCATTTGATCCAGACTGTTCTTCATATTTTTGAGTGCTTATTACTTAAATAACTGGCTAACGGAATTGCGTCTTTATATCTTGATAACAGTACCTAGGATGCTATCGTGACCTGTTTGAAGCTTTGATGCACATTGTACAAAGTAAAAAACCATTGTCTTCTGAAACCATGTCACTTTCATAGCGGGTGAACTAGAAGTGGGCCATTCATAAAAATATGTCTCAACCATCTCACCATCTTCGATCGTTTGAAATATATAAAAAAGCTTCTTCCAATAAACACGATGTTACTCAATGCAAAAATATCAGTTCTAGCAGAGGACTAGCAAATCTTGATATAATTAGGTAGCTGTTTGCTCAACTTATGTAATGTACGGTTATAAAAAAAATGGATAAGTTTGTGTATTGTGGCAATATCCCAACAAATAGAGACATGGAGCATTTCGATAGGTGCAAAATAATTTTTTTCAATAATATAGGAATAACAAACACAAAAAAATATTCTCGGATTCCAATAATTTTGCTCCCTATTGATTAAACATAAGGGTTAGGTGATTTGTAGCCTACAATTATTGATGGTAGGGCAATTCATATACACTATGTACAGTTATTGCTCTTCTTGGTTCAAAATTTGGGGTGTTATCCAGAAACTTTTGAAGTTTAATTTTTACGGATTAGGCTGAGGATAATTTTTTCTAGATAATTCTCAATTCAAATAAGACGCATTACAAAAAATTGAGTACCTATGAATTATAATAAATACATCACTGTGATTAATATACCACGAATAAGTTGTGGGCTGTGAATCTCTTATGCAAATAGTTTTTGAAGTGTTGAGCTTTAGAGAATCAATCACCCAGAAAATGTGTTAATATGTTAAAAATCTACTGGAAATCTGACTCACCTTTCCAATAACCAAGCCGAATGACAGCAAAAAAATAATTGTCAGCTTCATTATACAAATACTGCTCATAGTATCAACTGAATCAATTGAAGTGCTGCTCCTTCATGTAAACTGTCCGCTTTTATTCACTCACTCACCACTCCCCTTCCATTTATAAATAAATATAAGTTATCGAATGTACCATCAAGTAAAAAAAAAAACAAATAATTAAGTCGAAACGAAAAAAAAAATCGTTATTTCCAAACTCATTTACTTATAATAATGATTATGGAAATCAAAACCGATTGAAGATATCCATAAATTTCATGATTTAATCGAAAACAATCCTAGTATATGACGACGGAGAACATTGGTAGTCTGCGTTGTCCAATTTTTTATTATATTTTGATCATTAAGAATAGTTTAATTGTTGTAATTATCATATTATTTGAATAAATAGATGCAAAATATTTCCCAAAGAATTGAATTCTACCAGTTCTATAAACCAAACAGATAATTAAAAACAAACATGGAATATCCGATAAAAGTCTTATGCTAGTGTAACTTCACATGCCCTGGACCGAGAAAAAGATTTATTTGTGACAATCAAAATCTTATTATGTCAAATAAATATGATTTTCCATATGGCCTAACTAATATTTAATTTGTTCGGAAAGTAATATTGTGGATGAATGAAAACATATTCATTGTCATCGATAAAATGAGTTATTTATCGAAAATTACATTTATTTATTTTTGTGAAAATGTATCATATTTGTCTCAATCAACATTTATTCAGGTATAATGACAAACTAGTTATATTAATCTTTGAAAGCATTTGAATTAAATACAGTAGTTTTCCAATAACAAATACTTATTTTTGCAAGCTCACCATATTGTTTTATTATAAAAAAATTACTATATGGCAGAATGACATTTTTTTATCATGAAAAAATGTATTGTATCGGTAAAATATATTTCATTACCATAAAAAAGTATATTGTATATCTTTATTGGAATGTTTCTAAATATTTAGAAATATATTAAAAGTTCACGGTGTATTAAGCAGTATGGGTAACTTTCACACGGTTCTCCAAATAATTAGGTTACTTAGGAAAATATATTTTCACAAATGTTTTGTCTAAGCCGTTTCCAGACTATGTCGAACAACAAAGTTGACTTTCGTTTTGTATGTATGGACTAGTCGATCGAATTGGTCGATGGTTAGTCTGGACACGGATTAAAATTACAGTATTTTTGTGACAAACATGTTTAAATCTAATGAAAATTAATGGTCTCTATTCATGCATAAAACTGTTCAGTAGGAAAGCAGGATGGAAATAAAAAAATTGCTGCTGAATATTTCGATCTATTAAAAAGAAAACTAAACATTTTAAAATATATACTATTTATATATACCATTTATAAAATGGAAACCATATACATTGTTAAAATTAAACATACCCACATTATCTAAAACATAACCAACAATGGTATCCACAAGATAGCCTTGTCTATCCGTAAGTGTGCTCATGAATTCTCTCCCCATAGTAGTTTTTTAGAGTTCTTGGAGTAGATCTGACAGGTTTAATTGAGAAATGTGTATGTTTCAGGTACATTTCGCTTGCTTGTTACTTCTACCTATTTGAATATAATTGTCATTTATTTCCTTACCTTGTAATCGCCATGAGTTTAACAATTCATTCATTCTATTATCAAACTTATTTTTGTCCAGAGCACTTCAACCAAACACTTCACAAAAACAAAATAATTAGTAAAATTGCAAAAACTGATCTAATTTCACATGCAGACTGACGCCAAACGTATACAGGTGGTGACCGTTACTGAATAATAGGAGAGGGTGGGGTGAGAATTTTTTGTTCCAATTGCCACATAATTTGTAGGCTAATGTGATTTCTTACGGGTGAAGGAATATGAGATTTGTTGCAAATAAGTTTTTTTTCTCGTAACAATAAATGTACAATTAACTGATATACTTATTTTTTGGTATAAAGTAGATCTTATTTGAGGCTAATAATCTATAGGCTTATTTAAAAAATGTAAATTTCTGTCAAAACTTTCAAATGATACACTATGAATATTTTATTTGTTGTTTTGAAATGATGGAATATTATTGAAGATGCTAGGTTTTTTTCTGGATAATGAAAACAATTTTTACCCAAATAGCATTATTATATTTTATAACAAAATATTATACTGTGCTTCGTAGACTTTCATAGTTTCCGAAGAACAACTGCATGAAGGTGTGCATAAAGCAGAACAAATTTTTTCACATTAAAGAAATTACACTCGAATAAATAATTTTTTTATATCAAAATTTCCCAATATTTTCACGTTAATATGGCTTCTTAATAATAAATAAGCAATGTTAGTTTTAAACAAAGGGGGGTCAAACAAATCAGTTTATTTGTCTATAATCAACTCTACTCTCGGTGTGCATTGTAACAAGAATTTATTAAAAGAATACTTTTTTTTAAACACCCTATATGCAGTCTCATATAATATAATATGTACCTTATCACCACCAAACCCGATTCAGTGAATAGCGAGTTCAATGAGTAAAATCCCCAATTTATCGCACAATATATGTCTGTTCAACTTTACAAAAAAGGCCTTCATGAAACGTTATAATGTCCTAACGACACGTGCATAAATGAGATGAATCATTCAGTCAAACCACTTTCTTCACACCTATATGAGAATTGTTGTTGGAAAGTTAGCAGGGCTACTGTGTCGTAAAGGGATTCTCTGAAAGACGCTGAAGCTTTTCAACATATAGATTTAGGTTATGTTCTGTGACAATCACGTGCATGTATGCGGTCATGTTGAAAGTAGTTTTTGTTGTCGTGTGTACACAGAGATGGGTGTAGTTTTGAACGTCGACATTATGAGGGTAGTTGTCAGATAAACATATATACAGTGTGTTCCAGTTGTTAACTGCAGTAGATGCAAAATAATACAGATATGCATTCATTTAAATTTCACATACTTCAAAATAATATTTTAATTGCTTTGTTTAATTTAATTATCATCACAAGAAAGCCTCACAAATTCATCTTTTGGGGTTTGATTGATTGATTGATTGATTGGTAAAGCACTAAAAGTCAGAAGCTCAGAGTCCTCGGTACCACAGGATTCAGGCTTTTTGTGCTCTTGGTTGCGTCCGACAGATACGTTCCTCCGTATATATGCTGCTTATATGCATGTGTTCCTTAGGGTACAGTGACTGTTGAGTAAACCTGTCACTCTGCTATCTCTCATCTGGTCTCTGCTGAGGTTGAAAGTTTCTCCGAGGTTTCTCTCACCAGGTGTTTGCTGTGTTTCTGTTCCGGCACGTGTCTTCAGTACAACTGATGTTTAGTTTGTATCCTCCAAGATGTTAAACCACGTGCAGCAGTTTTTAAAATCCCAAATATTGGTTCAGAACCAGTGAATGCAGTTTCAGACCCTTTGCTATGCTACAGTGTCTGCCTTTTCATTTCCTAAAATACCCTCGTGGCACGGAGCCCTCTTTCATGGTTATCCGGGGTCGATTTTTTTAAAGTCTCAGACCAGTCTACATCTGATCTGGGACGTGCTAAATATTTTAGTGCTGCCTGACCATCAGGGAAATCTTTCCATATTTTTCTATTTTGCTCATTGCCACTGTCTATGCCCCAAAAATGATCCTTATATTTCCCCTCGCATCTCTCTACTTTTCTAAATCCCTCCACTTCACCGAAGAGAAATTCCAAACTTTTTGGTTCCCCATGTGTTTCGAAACTATTTTAAATATTCAATTTCGATTGCTCCCAGTTATTCGACTAATAGAATTCCATATTTCATGTATGGGAATGCCATGTCGAGTTGCAATTCCAATTGCAATCAAGGTCTTATCTGGTGTTCCTCAAGCATCACATACCTGTCCAATTCTGTTCAACATTTTTGTTAATAACATTGCCAATACTATTTCAAACTCTCAATTTCCAATCTTTGCTGATTATCTCAAGTTATCCACAACAACATCTTCTAATGATTCTTCAAATCTCCAAAATGGTTTAGATAATACAGGCATGTGGTGAGAGCAAAACATGTATCTAAGTGTAAGTCAATTTCATGTAACCAAATTTATTGGAATCAATCATCCCCCGATGCACACATATGCACAATAACAATCAATTAGAATCAATACAAAAATTGTGAGAATCTAGGAAGTATTTTTTATTGCAGTATGTAGTTTAATATTCATATTGAAGAAATTGCATCAGGATCAGATGGAATGTTGGGATTCAATCAACAACAGTGTCTGTAGTAACAATTCATTCATCAAGTACTGGCAAAACTGCTGGTCTTGATCTCAATCCAAATTGAGGGGAGTTATGAAGAGTGTAGCTGCCTGGAAATTCCTACCAGCCAAAAGGAGAGATCAAATAATATCAGCTCGACTTATAATTGGACACACTCGCTTCTTCCACGGCCACCTGATTTCTCATTCTGCGGCACCCATATGTGAAAAATGTCAGACTCCAGTGTCGATAGAGCATGTGCTAGTGGAGTGTACCCGTTTCGCTCATCAAAGAACGCTGTATAATTCACCAAATGAAATCACAGACATCATCGGTGAAAACTGTGAGGTTAAAAAATTGTTACTTTTTCTGAAAGCGGTTAACTTACTGTATAAAATTTGGAAATCCTATTATGTATATCAATGTATATAAAATTTATGTTAATTTATTGTTGGGCGCGAATACCACAAGGGGTTGATGCGCAACAAATAAAAAAAAAAATTCATTCAAACTTCAATAGTTCGCATTTGCTAGGACAATCCGCATTCAGAACACTCGATAAAAATATAACAGGACCGTTATATTTCAACGGTGGCGTTATTTTTGACAGTTCAGTCTTATAAAAGATTCGTCAACATAACCAGCCGTTATATAATATAAGAGAGATATTGCAAATTCCGATAGCACATGCTGTGTGTTATTTACTCTGCGTTGAATATCACGTTCACGTCCTAACAATGTTTGGAACGATATACGTATTGCCATCTTAGTTTCATTCACGCGCTTTATTTTCGGAACTAACCTCTAAAAGTTGAAACCAGTATCACCACTCATCTATTCAGAACACATATTTTGCAATTGAAATATCATCTAAATAATATTTCGAAAAAATTATACTCAACCTCTAAAGGTTTCCGATCAGTTACCGCAGCTACCGGATCTATCCGACTCTGTCCGAAGAAGGATAGCGCAACGTTTCACGTGAGGTGTTGTTCTGCGGTGAATAACGTGATGCGCTAACGGTATTACCGCAACGTGTCTCTCGAACTCATTCTGCGCATGCTCAACTGTCAATATAAAGTCTGCGGTAAAAACGTTGCACAGGATTTGTCACAGCAATATCTCTCTATAACGCACACGTTTCACGCTAAATGGTTCATAAAAGCCAGACTTTTGTTTTACGGCTCCGTTATATTTGACGTAATCAAGCTGAAATATAATCAGTGCTCACCGACTAATTAAATTGTTATTATTGTCAAACTGTGAAAAGTTGTTGCTAATGAAAGCTTGATTATATTGTTTGAGATTATTCTCGAAAATACTTGAAAGGTGAATAAACATTAATAACTTATTAAAATAAGATCTCCATTTCTCATAAGGTATATTCATCCAAATTTGACATTCAATTTGAACATTTTTAAAATGTCTTGAGAACGACTTCGAAATACATCATCAAATTAAATACTATAAGAAAATAAAACTAATTTTATCGCCAACCGTCAATTATCAAACTGATTTCCGGAAGTAAACAAACAGTTTACATATGCGTCTGGTAAAGTATTTTGACTTTGACATTACTCGAAAATCATGTGTCACGCTTCACCCTATTACGGCTCGATAATAGTTTTCTTGCGATTTATTTATAACAAATTATTATTGGAACTCCTTTGACTTTTATAATGATTCAGGGTGTACCTTCAATTTAAATATAACAAATAGTAAGTAGATTTGTTCTATATGTGCAGTTTACTTTGTTACTGAGCAGTTGGCGATAAAATTTTGTATGCACCACGTCAGTAAAGTGGACTCGCCTGTTATTCGCCTCGCTTTGCTAGTCTCATAATTTCAGACTCGTCCGATAAAGAATCACTTTACTGCCTTGGTACATAAATAAATATTATTCAAGCTTGGTAAAAGTTATTTGATTCCTCGCTACCAGTTTTTCTTCATGAGTCATTTCCAACAGTATATACAGATCTGATCTTTTCAACCTTCAGCACAAACGTTGAACTGCTCCTCCAAGCTTCCCTTTTTTTTATTGTGGTAACATCTTTGTCAATTTGATTTCCACAGTGTATTTTTTCCTGTGTAGTTGGGATCTAAGACTCCTGTCCAAACTATTAGTGTGGCCCGATACATAATGTAATATTATATTGCGATACTGTTGTCACTTTCTCAAATTATTTGGTTCTTTTTTGTCTTGAGCCATCATGGTATCTCTCCGCCACTTGAAGATAAGTACTTCGGATGTGTCACATTCGCTTTGCGGAATTCCAAATATGGCATTAGCTCCTCAACAACCCTGTGATATGAGATATTGAACAGAAATACCAGTATATTGGAAAATAGTTTTCGTGATAAATACCACCGCTGAATGATCCAGAGCACTAGTTTTGTATGATTCGATGTTACCATGAAGTGAATTATTTAAATACCAGAATTTATAACTGGTCACCCTGTTTGTTTATTGCCATTGAAATTGACTGAATCAAATTACAATCAAGTCCTAATGAACCCTAATCAGTATTGGATAATCCACAACAGCAAACAACATTTCATTGGTTTTTGCACGATCCAGTAATTAATCACAGAATTTTTAATTACAGATTCCATGAAATACAACCAAACGAAATCTCATCAACACTATTCCAATTCATGGTTGATAAAATTATACTCGGCTTCGTATACAAAATGTTCCGCTGCAGCTTGCAAATATACTAAACTCAGTTTTTTCATAATATGCCTTACACCACTCTCATTTGGGGTTTCCTGCAATCGGGAAAAAATGTAAACATGAAGTAAATTCCTGGTCAAGCATTATGTATCCAACTGCAGATTTGAAATAAATCGAGCTATATGTTTATGTACATCTCTTGAAATTGATATAATCATAATAATACCTACTCTAAAAATTGTCTGCAACATTAAATTGAAAAATATATTACAAGCTCTCTTCATGATGTGCAATTTAAAATCGTAGTGGACATGTAATATTGTGAGTCTTGAGCTACTTGAACAAGTTTTTCATCAACCCTGAAAATCAATATGATATCAGATCAAAACGATCTAAAGTCACTATAAACTCACCCTCTAACAGAAAACAAACCAAAAAAACAACAGCTGATGCTTATATTATTTTTTATTGACCACTAACAATGATTTAACCTGGTTAAATGTTGTGAATGTGAAATGCAAATGATGCGCTCTATATTTTCTGACTAATAGTTAGGTTACGGATACTGTTGGGCCTCCAGTGTATGCTTAAGATTTCAAAAAACCGCATTGGAAAATTCCTATGTAGTGAGATTGGGTGATCTAGCTGACCATTTCATTATTCTCTCCCTTCCGATCTCTCGATCTGGCAAACAACTATGGCAAAGTGTGACCAATTTCAATTGTCAAGAAAACATTTTTGTATTCTGTGTAAAATTTTTATTTAATATTGCAAAGCGCTTTCGGCAGTTAGGCCATCATCAGTGCCATACCTGCAAGTAAGCAATAATCGTTGGAAAATTTTTTTAAAAAAGAAATTAGTAAAGAATTACTTACTCGTCAGATATGAAACAAGAAACCTAGTCAAATTTCTACAACACATTAACGTCACTGTTAAAATTACATTAAATTTAAATTTTTTTCTTAAAATTATCCCCTGATTGGGGTTAAACTGTCTTCATATTATGAACATTTTTAATTTTAAATAAATTCTTCAACCACTACACGAACACGTGTTAGTAGACCGGAAGACGAAGTGGCACTACTTCAATTTAAAACTAACAAATGACAATTCAAGTGGACACAGAACTCAAGCTATCCAACATGAGTATAGAAGTAAAATTATTGTAAAAATTTTTTCTTTGATCTGGTAATGTCCCAAAACCAAATATGTGAATTTCCTAAATGAACTACAAATAAATTTGATATATTGAGGTCTAATGAGAACCCATCAAATCATAAGATGCCGAGAAAGATTAAGGGTCTAATGAGAACCCATTGCTGAATCTAATTCAAAATAGAAAACTCACAAATAGGTCAAGAGAGATTCCAAAAGCAAATAAATTAATTTGAAAATTATGAAATATTTGTGTAAATAAATGAAAGTAATTATCTGAACATAATTTCAAATAACAAACTTTAATGAATAAAAATTGTAATCCGGTAGTCCCCCAAAAGCAAAAATCAGTCATCTAAATAAAGGAAACAGATTTGATTTCAAAGTCTAATGAGAACGTACTATTCAAATAATCATTCAAAGAATGAAGTATGTAAAATCAAAATCCAGCAATTATTAATAACAAAAATATATTTAAATGCAAGGTGAACTATTAGTTGAATTATGTATCTAATGATATCCCAAAACCAATGTAAGTCATTTTCATTTAGAAAATTCTAATTTAGAGTCTAATGAGAACCAATTAATCAAAACATCTAGAAACCAGAAAAAGATTAAGGGTCTAATGAGAACCCATTACAAAATCTAATTCAAACAAACAACCAAACAAGAGTACAGAAATATCCAAAAAATAAATTCTGTAATTTAAAAATATGGAAAATTTAGAATTGATGATCATTAACTGAACTGTATGGTATCAATCTAATAATGTTGGTGATAAATATGAAAGATATAGAGATTTTCACCAATTTCAATTGGACATCTCTGATAATAACAGTGATACTAGATAGGAATATCACAAACTGATATGGAATAAACGAACTGACAGATTAACTCAAACTCAATAATAGGTAAATTTGTCTAACATTGACATTTCAATGTGCTTCTTCCACATTATTCACCAGTGAATAATGGGTGTGGATGATAAGTTATCCGATCATATGATCGGATAAATTGGACCTATATTGTTGAAGTTTATTTATATAAAAAAAATCACATATACCACATATATAGTAAATGGAAATTATCACAGTGATTAGCACTCGAATCTTATGCCTACATATTACGCAGATTAACCCAAATTCAATAATAGGTGAATTTGTCTAACATTGCTTCTTTCACATTATTTACCAGTGAATAATGGGTGTGGATGATAATTTATCCGATCATATGATCATATGATCGGATAAATTGGAACTATATTGTTGAAGGTTATTTATATCATAAAAATCACATAGACCACATATAGCAGAACACATACAGTGTGTAAAAGCCAAATGGAATAAATTCATTATTTCGGTTACTGTACATATTTATAAAAAGTCCCGAAACACGTCAAATTTAAATTATAACTTGACATTCTTTAACGT
>CAJUYG010001549.1:0-41078 GCA_910591675.1 Galerucella calmariensis | reverse complement strand
ACGTTAAAGAATGTCAAGTTATAATTTAAATTTGACGTGTTTCGGGATTTTTTATAAATATGTACAGTAACCGAAATAATGAATTTATTCCATTTGGCTTTTACACACTGTATAGTAGAACACATATAGTAGAAAATTATCACAGTGATTAGCACTCGAACCTCTTGCCTACATATAACGCAATCAGACCTCTAAGCCATTGCACATAATTCATCAAACTGTTGTGGTTGAATATAGGGCGCACGATAATGTCGAAATAAGAAAGTGACGTTTTAATCTATTTATAGCAAATTGCGAGAATTTTAACTTTATGACTATACTGAATTCAAATTGAAATGATTATCTAAATTGTAACACATGTTGGTTAGACTTTAGTTAGGATTTGAATCTCCCATTTGGGGCAACCAAGCAGAAGTACAATCAAAAGCTGTTGAAAGAGTGCGAGACAAATTTTTGGGATATTTTCATTCAAGGGAGTACCAAAAATGGCCGGAATATACAACAGTTAACACAACACAAGATTACTTAACTCCAAGAGCTCATCAATAAATTATATAATAATTATATAATGGGTTCATTCACATAATTTTTTTCATTTCACCATTGGGAAGAGCATATCATTTTGAGGCTCTGTACCAAAAATTAGACGTCAGCGAGACTCCTAAGTCGCCTGAAAAAAATTAAAAACATCAAACAGCGCTCCTCTCCGAATTTCAGATGTGACGTCATCGCATATGAAATCTCTCCATAGAGAGCGGATACCGCGCCAATCGGTTTTCGGTTAGAGCTAGTAACAGTATTTTGCTTGCTTATATGCTTATTATTATACGTTTCAGCAAACTCTAAATAGTATTGTGTTTGGGGAATAAGAACGCTTAGAAATGATTGAAACCATTCGAAACAATGGACCAGAGCCAGAGTGGAAAAATCTATAAATATTGAGCGGTTCAAATGCAAAAGTACTACGATTAAAACATCTAACAAAACAATCATTTCTATCAATAATGATGCAAAAAAACGGAAGCAATGACAGAAAAGCATAAAAAGACTCAAAGCATTCACTGATAAGTCAACATACTTTGTTTGTGTATCTTGAGGATTACATATTTCATAAATTACCTTATAAAATACGTTGTGAATTCATATTGAGAGGGGTTATTGGAAACCACACGCTTGCATTAATCTAATTATTTTTAAATACGTGGATAATATTGTTCTTATAGCTTTTGGTGTTATTAATGCTCTAAATTATTCAATGAAATAATGTGTCATTTCTTCACAAATTAAATTGTTTTTAAATTTCCACTACACATTCATCATAAAATAAATAGCATTTGGAGAAGCTCCTTCAGTTGGGCAGTCTGCAGTTAAAAAAAATTGCAATTTTTCACTCAGTAACCTATAGCGTTATCTCCGTAACTTTGTCCACCAGACCAGGAATAGAATAAAACATCTGGAATCACCCTGTATATTACTCAAGAGAGCATGCATTTATGAAAATATTGACATTTCCAATCATTCTGGCCGGAAAACAGCCGAAAACGATGTGTCACATAGTATGAAATTATAATTTAATAAACTCGTGTTTTTGATTGAAAAACTCCATAATCATTAGCAAGTCCACTTCTGGAAAATTGAATGGGTCTGCTTTTTTGGAATTAGGTCCACAGATTCTATTTTATTAATACAAAATTTTGTAATTCAAAATAAATAAATTCTACGCGAGGCACGTTACACTCAGAAGCGTAATGTTTGTGCACATTAACTTTCATATGCGGTGACGTCACAGTCATAGTCTTCGCCTCGCTACGGTATACTTGTTTAATTGGTTGTATTAGGAGAACGACATATTCTATTGACATGAAATTTTTAGAATCATATTTTTATCCTTAGTACTTTGTTTTACGACAGTTAAAAATGATTTAAAAATTTTAGTAAACGAGCCCATTCCTTATATAATTCAACAGAATGCCTTTACAGTCTAAACGTCACTTTTAATGATTTTCTTGTATAAGTTGGTAAACATTATCACAAATTCTAGCACTCTACTATACATTTGGTTAATGACATAGTTCCATGTAACAATTGTCATATTCGAGTATAGCGTGTTATGAATAGGAGTCAAAATAACAGTTCCATACTTTTATAGAGCCTTACAAATTTGAAAATCACTTTTCAAAGAGTAGATTGTTCTCCAAAAATAAACATCTACTTCTCGGGCTATATACCCCGATAGACCATGAATTACAGTTCCAAGTTGAAGAGGACTTCACGATATAGCGACATAAACACTTTATATTCTAAATCACTCAAGAAAAAGAAGCGAAAAACAAATTTCACACAGAGCATAATTTCTCCGTAAAATAGCCTATTCTTTTTCCAGAGAACACTTAATTTCATTGCTCCTATCTGAGGATATATCTCCTGTTTTCAATACAATGAAGTCGTAAATCTTTCATCTACCAATTTTGCGCTTCCCTTGGAGATAAATACGGGCTCCGATGGGTCAAGTGATTCCAAAAAAATATGGAGGTTCAAAGCCTACTTTCTACGAGCATTCAAAATTGCTTGACTCTCTTCCATTTTCCCATGATTCCCAAATAATAGAAGTGGCACATTGCAATTTGATAGATGTATTTTAGGATGAATAGTTTTCATTTCAAACTTCAAGCTTTATGAAACGGTACAGTTGAACATCAATTTATATTGTGATAAGTGATATATATCCAATTGACAATCATTGGAATATGAATATAAGGGGTACTCCGAAAAGTAAGTATATCTAATTCCGTAACCGAAAGTGACAACATTAGGATTTGTGAAATTTCAGAGTATTCTCAGAATATAGATTACGTAAATGTCCCTCTTTCATCCATTAGTGTCCTAGGAGTTGTGCTCCACGATTATAAATCGCTAGACAATCGGCAAGTATATGAATGTGGGCATCTTCCCTTATTTCACAGAATCTAGATACATTTTTCATGATCCACCATTTCGTTCTTCTAAAGCTGCTCATTCAGGCTCCATTCCAGCGTGTCCTGGAGTCCCTAGTTCAGTGAATATCTCATATCGATTCCACACACTTCCCCATAGTGTGAATCTCCATTCTCAATCCCTCTATTTGCCCATTGAATGGGATTTCTTCCAAGAATGGTGATGATGTTGGGATCCCACTCCAGCCTAATATGTCTCAATGCCGTACCAAGTATTCTTGGAAAATTTTATTTGTTCTCAATAGCATCCTGTAACGTGTCTGATTTATAAAATTCGTGGTGGTTTTTTTATGATTCTTCCTCTACATGGTCTGGATCCTGTTAATCCCGCAATACTTTCCATCTCCATATTTGTGTGAAGTTCAGAATCACTACCGTAGCCAACGTTGCGCATATTTCCATTGCTCCTGTGATGCACCATCACACACCATCATAGGGATACGTACTATATAATCTCCTCTTCGTGATTGTTTCTTGGGAGTTTACTGTCCAGAGTCAGACCAAAATATTCGAACTCTTGTCTTCATTCAACCTCGCTTCCGTCAGGTTCAATTGTTTTGAGGTTGAGCTTCCTTTCCTGAGTAGAGGTTTTTGAGATTGTTTTTATCGGGTTGGAGTTGAGTCTCACCTGTTCATACCAGAAGATTAAAGGAATACTGTTGAAACAGCAAACATACTATCTCAGAACAGTGAATTTTTTGGGACCAGGATAACTTCTACTTACATTACTACAAAAGAGTACTGGAATGAGGATTGGATATGGAGAGAAGACGAAATAATATCCTCCATAGACGGCTTTGTCAATGATAATAATAATAATAATAATATACATTTACCATTCAATTTTAAATATACAAAAAGTTTAATTTACGATAAATAAATATAGAATCCCCACAGAAGGATGAACCTGTGCGTGTGTTGTACCATATTAATATACTATATATGATTATAATAAATAAAATGAAGTTTCATAAATGAAGTATCTTTCATTATAAGAAACAGAGTACCAGGAGACTTATATGTAGATATCGTATTAAGAATAACTTACACATAAAACAGAAAAAGAACACAGCATTTTAAAAACAATTGGCAATAGGATTATAGTATATAAAATTTAGAAAATAAAGTTGCTTCCAGTGTGAAAAGAAAGGGACTAAAAATTTATGTAGATATCACATTAAGAATCATTTATGAACAACACAAAAAACAACACCCCAGTTTAAAAATGATACAATTTGTAATAGATATTCGCCTCAAACATCAATATCAACAATACCAACAATGGAGAAACCGAACTACAAGTTACAAAATTCCAAATAAAATAAAAGTACATCTTCAACTAATATTTATACACTGTAGTAATATGTATTTTTTATATCGACATATTGGTGTATCTGTAATCTTGGCAAACCTAAGATCCAAACTTTAAGCTTATTTTTGAATAAATGATTACTAATAATAGCTTTGGTATCCGCTGGAATGAGATTGTACAACCGAGGAGCCGAATAGGTATAACACTTTTGTAAGGTGTTTTTTCGTGATTTTGGCACATATTATGTAGAATTTATTTTATGACGAGTTTCATAATGGTATTCAATATTTTCAAGTTCATGCTTATTTTCGTGTTGCCTTACAACAGTTTTGAAAAAATAAAGTTGTCTTATATCTAGAATCAAGGTTTCTTTATATAGCGCATCAGTATCGTAAGTTCGTTTTTTATTTGTGATTATTTTTAAAGTTAATTTTTGTATTTGCTCTAGATTTTTTATATGAGAGGTATTCGCTGCTCCCCAGGCAACAATCCCATATAAGAGATGGGTTTCAAATAAAGTGTGGTTAAGTATTCGCATTTGAGCTATAGGGTGTCATGTACTTCAGTCAGTATGTTACACTACGTGATTTTTTCACCGAATAATCAATATGTGCGTCCCATTTCAAGTGAGCGTCTATATATATCCCAAGATTATTTTATTTACTGGTGAGATAGTGAGATTTACGTTTCCATATTTGATAAGTAGTGATTTGAATGTTACTTTCAAACCATTGGATTATAGCTTTGAAATTATTTCCTACTTTTTCTTTTAGTGAGCTCCATGTTTCCGATTTGTGAATAACTACTGTGTCATCCGCAAAACTTATTATGTCCCCTTCCACATCCAGTGCAAAGAGGTCATTTGAGTAGATATTGAAGAGGATTGGACCCAAAAATGTCCCTGGGACACACCATATTGGACTAAATAAGACTGTAATGATATCAATATAAACATAAGTAATATTGAATGAATGCGATGCAAGGTTTTGCTTTAAACTTTTACATAAATAGGATACGCCAGAGGTGGCGAAGAACCGCCTTAGAGCGTTGTCGAAACTCCGTCAAGTGGACCCATGCTGAGTTTCAACTCACAGCAATGAGCAGGTGAACAATAAAGGCGATGCACTCGCAAACCGATATGAACAACGCAGTAACAGTAACTACATTACTTCCGTCCATAGTCACTCAATGGCCAGTGGCGTGGATGGAGAACAGACAATTGAAAAAAAAACATAACTGCCGTATTTACGAGCAATTCTACCAGATGAACCAATGAGCTGATGTGTCTGAATAGTTTATACTTCCCATCAAATAACTTTTTCCTCCCAAATTCTCGGGATTTTGATAGACCTTCCTTAGCCAAATTGAAATAACGTGGATAAACTAAGAACATATACGATGAAACAATTGCATTTATTCATACATGTCAAAGATAGAGGGCACGTTCGAATGGGGAGAATTGGAGTTTCTCCTGTTGAAACTTTCGGATAAAAACACTTAAGTATCATGAAGTTTAATGGAAATATTTGAAATTCGTAACGAACCGCATGTTTCAATCTATTGTCTAGCTTGGAATATAAGGCAGGATACGAGTTGGACATTGAGAAGGTTGTGGTCGGGATATACTTTTGTTCGCAGCCATGTTTAAACATTATCTTCTCTCGACGCAGTTGAGGGTATTTCCTTCATTGAATATGAAATGTGAAAATGATATAAGTAGTTTTTAATCAACATTGAAATATATTCTGTTAAACTTTTTTTTTGATAGTTTCAGAATTAACGACATTCTACTTGGAATCATATACATATTATTAAACTTTTTGAAACAATGGAGAATTTCCATTTCAAAGTGAGAAATTGAAAGTATTGCCAAAAAAGTCCTACCACTTATGGCATCTCACCTCGAAATGGAAATCATATAAACTGGAGAAATTGATAATCAAAAGAAGACATTGAAGCAATATGTCAAACGGTGAGAGTATTATTCAAAAGTGAGTGGAGCTGCTTGGATCTATAGTCATGTGAGTACCTATGAGTAAGCATGCTGAAAACACTGGAGAGGGTGGCTGATCGGTACATAAAGGAAAAGGTTGGGCTTAGGTATCCTTTGCACAACAACCAACATGCTTTTAGGTGTGGCAAGTCAACTGAAAGTGCCTTACACCAACTGGTAACCCAGGTGGAGAAGGCGCTGGAAAATGGCATGATCGCCCTGGGAGCTTTCTTGGATATACAAGGGGCGTTTGACAGTACCCCTGTAGGATCCATGTTTAGGGCTGCGGCAAATCATGGAATAGAGCCAATGATCACTCACTGGCTTGGGGCCATGTTGTGCAACCGTACAGTAGAGGCCACATGGAAAGACCATGTGGCAAAAGTAATCGTCGCTAGAGGATGTCCGCAAGGGGGTGTTCTCTCGCCCACATTGTGGAACCTAGTCATTGACGAGCTAATAACCCTTTTAAACGGTGAGGGCTTTCTAACGATTGGGTATGCCGATGATATCGTTGTCCTTGTTGTTGGAAGGCACATTACCGTTCTCAGGGACCTCATGCAAAGGGCTCTGAATAGGGTACATGGGTGGTGTAACGAACACGGACTTGCAGTTAATCCTGCCAAGGCTGAGATAGTTGCTTTCACCAAAAAGAGAGGTATAAGACCTGAGGGTCTAAATCTTGATGGAGTGCCACTACCAGTGGTTGAACAGGTGAAGTAGGAGTGATCCTTGATAAATCACTGACATGGAGGCTCATCTTGATAGTCGCCTAAGCAAGGTGACAAACACGTATTGGGCCTGTAGGAGAGCCATTGTTCCGAGGTGGGGAATGAACCCCAAAACGATTATATGGTTCTATGGAGTGATTATGCTGCCTATGCTCACATATGCGGCTCTGGTCTGGTGGCCGAGGATAACCTTGGTCACGGCTAGATCGCAACTGGCACGCCTTCAAAGGGTGGTCAGTTTGGGGGAACTGGCTGCATGAGGACTACACCAACTGCTGCGATGGAAGTGATCCTTGGTCTCCGGCCTCTACACCATGTGATCGAAGCTGAGGCAGGAAGGGCTTTTCTGCGCTTGAAACGGCTGGGATACGTGCGAAAAGGGGAAGAGTGCAGGCACGTCAAGAAGCTCCGGCTCCTGGGAGATATTACAGTTCTGGCTCGAGCGGCTGATGAATGCCTGCGTAAGTACTACTTCGCTACCCAATACAGGGCCATGATCCGGGATAGAGAGTCCTGGGAAAAAGAGGGGAATACATAGCCTAATGGGACCGTCTGGTACACAGATGGGTCATGCTTCGGTGATAGAGCAGGGGCTGGAACCCAGGAACCCAAGAAAACAAGTTTGTGTACCATTAGGTGATGGTGTATCTGCATATCAGGCCGAGATATATGCTATCTTGGAATGTGCGCAGATAAACCTAAACAGAGGTTATGTGGATCGACGCATAACCATATACTCCGACAGTCAGGCAGCAATTGAAGCCCTCAGTGGGTATACCAGCAACTCAGGACTTGCTAACGAATGTTGAGAACGACTTGCTAATCTTGCAAGGCGGAACGTGGTGCGGCTAGAATGGATTCTAGCCCACTCTGGTATTGAAGGCAACGAGATGGCGGATGCACTGGCAGCGGAAGGGGCGGCAGCTCCTTTCTGCGGCCCGGGCTCGACCCTGGGCCTAACAAAACAAAAAATACGCAAGGAAACGAAGAAGTGGCTGAGGAATCAGCACCTCGCTCATTGGAATGCTCTGCAGGGTCCTATACAATCCAAACTTCTACTGAAGGGATGGACTGATGGACACGCCAGGCAGCTACTGAACTACCAAGGAGTAGGCTAAGGAAGATAGCAGGACTCCTAACAGGGCACTGCTGTATGAGGAAACACCTCCACAACTTAGGAGTAGAGGAAAGTTCCCTATGTAGGGGTTGCGGCATGACTGACAAAACGTCAGTCCATGTTCTCTTAGAGTGTCTACACTGGGGTGTACTACGCAGGCGAATCTTCGGAGTCCCTGTTATGGCCTCTGGAGACACAAGCAGACATCTATTGAAAAAGGTTGTGGCCTTCATTCAAGGGCTCAGCTTCATGGATGTCTAGGTAGCAGGAATGGCACAATGGGCCCGCCAGTGGCCTCAGTGCCGGAACCTTGGCTTGAGTTGTCCAGGACAAGGCTCGTCTGCACATTTAGTAGTAGTAGTAGTACCTATTAGCAAGTTTCTCAACATATTTAACGTCTCAACCCTAATTAAACATGTTATCTTTCAAGTGAATATAAATTAAACTGTAATCAAGTATTCATCAGCAAGCTTCATTCAATTTTGATTTGTAAGTTTGTCATGATAGATTCCTCAATTTGTTCCATACAACAATTATTATGGCTGAAAGTAACAATAATTATAGTAGAAAATTGGGTTTTGTTCCTTTTTTGAAACTTTCTCATTATCTTTGTTGTTGAAATTATTCAATTTTCTTTTAATTATTCCGTGCGTCCATTCTGAGATAATAATTACGCCATAATTTATTTTTCGAAAGTTTTCTTGAACAAGATCTCATTTCTCGTAACTTTCTTGATGAACTTTGGTCTCTATAATCCCCATGAAAATATTCACTTCAATAAAGCCATTATGTTTCCATTTCATTTCCGATGAATTATAGTTATTTTAAATGGATTTATAATTATTTATAAGCAAAAAGCTTGAAAGCTGAATAAATTTGTGCCAAAACGGGAATCTGCTGGTGATTCTCGCGGTTTTGGGCTCTAGGTGACCAAAGTGTACACAACTATAGTTTATCTAGCAAGTTTATCTGAAACTACGGGGAATCGGTAAGAGGCGAGGCATATATGTCATAAACGTACAAATGGCGTACGGTAAAATTGAAAATACAAAGGTAACTGACAATACTAACGCCACTGGATGAATCAATATCAGTCAATTGACAAAGTGAGAGGGAAGATCACACGCACGCGCTTGCCAATAAGAAGTCAGCTTTCGTTAAAAATCACCAGTTATGTAATTCGGAGGGTTTGGTAATTATGGTTTCCGTACAACGCTGCCAGAGCTTGAAGAAGCCCGTAACAAATTTGGAAAAGTGCTCATCTTTCATTGTTCATGAATTTGAAAAATAATGTCAATAGAAAAAATCCAAGGGAACAAGCACATTAAAGAATTGACGTTTAATCATATTGTTAATATTGTTAATAATAAAAAGTTCCTTTTCTACTTATTATCACTACATATTTAGCACTTCAGCTTTTCCATAGTTAAAGTTGGCAATATCGAATGTTTTCGACTGCATTCCTTTCACGGCTTCAGATAATCCTGCCAAAGTATATTTTATAGCTAAATTTTATCAATCAATTCCGACACTGATTTTGAATGGTTAACTCTGTACTCTCATAATCTGGTTGGGTGTCATTTGGTTATACGCTCATAAGAAAACGACAGATTTTTAGGTAATTTCTGCTACAATACAGGTGAGAATAACGTTTGTGTACTGCTGAAATTTCCGATGAATTGAATACCTTATTGCTAAAACTTTTCAATCCGAACGTGGTGAACCAAGAGCGGCCAGATTATAGTTTGCATAAAATCTTGCAGGCTATTCACCTACTAGTAATAATTGTGAATGTATCTGCAGTTTTCAGAAGTTTATTTCAGAATAAATCTTGAATATTGTATTCCAGTTTCATGTAGAATATGAATATGAACCCATACATCAAATCATATAAAATTCCAGAATGTATCCATGTATGGTTACTTTTTTATTGCCTTGTATTGAAATCAAATTTCAATTACAAAGTTTCTGCATGAAAAGTATCGTTAATATTCGTAGTTTAAGCCAGTTTATGTCGTATCAAAGATTCCAAATGTATCTGTAATTATCAACAACTGAAGTGCATCGTTTCGTCGCATTGTTTTTCAAACGGAAGGGAAGAAGCGATTACAGACCCAGACACCAATTAACCTGTTTGAATTAAACGTCTTCTAGCGTAATACAATTAAAAGTGTCTAGCCAGAGGCGTACACAAACAATAATCATTCGTATTGTGATTATTCTCTTGTACGAAGGTGTCTAATTTATTTGGAAAACAGAAGAATAGTGAGAAGATTGTTCCTGAGTTCCTGAGTTCCACCAGTATAGCAGTGAAGATTTTTGTGGTTTGATTTTTTCTAATTGAATATATATTAAATAAACATCAACTATCCAATAACAAAATTTTGTCTGTCCCCGGGGGACCCAACTTTTTAAATAATTTCAGTTCACAGTCAGAGAATAACAACAAATGGTGGAAATGAATATTCTGGACATGTGTGGATAACAAAAGACGATTTTGGAAATGAAAACGTTTGAGTCTCGGAGCCGCAACATAGCCTAGGTTTCTTTGATGTTCATAATTATTGTTATGAATACGTTATTCCACTTTTATTTTTTTTCTAGTGCTTCTAATGGAATTAATTTTCCAAAGGAGAAAAAAACCTAATTGCAGCTTAGGAAAAGACACATTCTGTGTTGAGTCTTCAAAGTTGTTAGGCTTTTTCTACTTTGTGAACAATGTACTATTTATTCCAGACCATTATGTGACTTAATATTTTACCGAATTTCTTAGCTTTGCTATTCATTCACGTGAGTCTTAGTACAATATCGCATTTAAAAGAGGACTTGATATCAACCTACCTTGAGCAGAAAGAGGTTCTCTTGAGAAAAATTGGACTGCATACACTTCTACTCTGGGGTATAGATTTAGAAATCTCTTGATATTACCCAGCTTCAGGAAGTGGTGGATGAAATCGAGTTATTCCAAACAATGTTTGCCCCTCCTCATTTTCCACCATTCCATTCATTATCTACATTCACAATCTAATGGAATCTTCTCTCCTGGATTAAGTTATTGGCCAATTCCCATTCATTTTAATATTGACATTCTTTGTTTGGTTTGACGGAGACTTTCATTTTTTCTCACATCATCTCATAATAACCTTAAATTGTTACACATTAGTTAATTCCTTTTTTCCAATGGATATCAAACTCCACTTGTTAATTGTTAATTCATCATTAAAAATTATAGACACATCAAAATGATGTATCAAAGAATCAAATGATAAATATTTATCAAAATTATTTTTATCCATCAAAAACTAGATCATTAACCCGCCGTTGTTTTCTTAGCAGCTGGAAAACTCTTAGTTCTAGGTCGTTAAAGTATGCTTTCAAGAACCATTACTCGTTTTTTAGTTCGTTTTTTCACTTATTCACATTTTGTTATTACAAGTCTATTTAAAGTTGTTTTGTGATTATTAATGGATATTTAGATAGCACTTACTCAACGAAGCATGGCACCTCTTATACCTAAATACTGATAAAAAGTTTCATTGAATTAACAATAAGAGACTATAAAAAAGTGTTACTTGTTAATAAATAGTAATAACAAGCTATATATCATTCAATTCATCATAAGAAATTTAATTATACATAATAACTTCTAAACTGGAGAACTAAGTGAACAAGAAGATAAAACACATTAAAAGGAATATTTAAAAGTTGAAAGAGGCATTGTTTTGCTTCTTAGCATAATACAGGATATCTTATCAGAACCTAATATATGTATTCCAAATTGTTTTTCATAATCGAATGCGTTTTTCACAGTTATGCTTTGAATTCTGACAATTTAAAATATTGAAATAATTATCAAAATAATTAGGAATTTTCGTATATATTTATTCAACATAGTGGAATACTTTAAAAACAGTTAGCTTCATTTGAAAAAGTGATAATGTGTTTTTTTGTTACATGTTCCTATGAATGGCCACCACCCGGCTAATTTGCTATATAAAAAGGCGATTTTAGAACACAATTGTTATACTAAAAGGATCATATTTTCACTTGTTCAGTGAATCATGAAGTTTGAAATTGGCAAGTGGAAAGCGAAAGTAGTAGACCTGAAGCCAAAAGGGCTTTTGTATGTATCATTGGCTCCAGGCCAAGGAATTGGGAGCTGATAGATAATGTTATTCCCCACTTTCAGTTCACGATATAGCAACCCCAAAAAGTAACTTTTAGATGTTAATTTTCAAACGTGTGAATGATATTCTTGCCTCTGGTTAATGGGTCCCATTTAATTCTTGTTTTATGTCGTCATGAAGATCACCCAAGTCCACGAACTCAATATGCCATACCATACCATGCTCAAGTGAAGGACAATTCAAAATCAGTAATGTTTTTGATATTAGATAGCTATATGTTCAAAAAATTCTGTTTAGCATATATACAAATAATGTTGAATTGAAGCATTTGAGTCATAATTGTAACACTAGACAAAAGTTAAGTAATGTAAGGATTTCTAAACTGTTAACTGTTAACTGTTAAACAGCGCAGCATTGAATTCTTAGATGCGAAAATTTATAATTCTCTTCCCCCAAAAATGGAGAACATTACTAGGTACAGTAAATATGTTCAAGGAAAATACTAAGCTGTGGATCAAAGAAACTGACAGATCTGCTCTAAGTAATATTATCAACAGCTTATAACTGCACCGAGAGAAGAGTTATTTATAGACAAAGAAACTGATTTGTTTGACCCCCCTTTGTTTAAAACTAACATTGCTTATTTATTATCAAGGAGCCATATTAACGTGGAAATATTGGGAAATTTTGATATAAAAAATGATTTATTCGAGTGTAATTTCTTTAATGTAAAAAAATTTGTTCTCCTTTATGCACACCTCCATACAATTGTTCTCCGGAAATTATGAAAGTCTACGAAGCACAATATAATATTTTGTTATAAAATGTAACAATGCTATTTGGGTAAAAATTGTTTTCATTACCCAGAAAAAAACCTAATATCTTTGAGCTGATTAAAAGTGTATATAAATAAACCATACGTTGTCGATTATACACATAATCTCTTCAAAATTCACTGAATTGTCCTTGTCAATTATCATTTCTCCATAGTATGCAAGTTTTGAAATTAAACATTTCTCTGCTTGATCGCTGTTAATTTTATTTTTTTGCTTTTCACATCATTTTAATCATTCTTGCAATACACATTGTTCGTATTTTCATGTTTTTCAATATAAAAGGTGAAAGGGTCACTATTTTTCTATTTGTTATTGAAACATACATTTTTAACTCTGTCATGGGAATGATTGAAATGTTTTCACTACCTCTCAGCACATGCTGAGCCTTTACAAAAATATTTATTCAATTTCATTTCTTAATTAGGTATTGTATTGTTGCTAAGCTCTTATATTGTTTCTCTCTGTTTGTCATTGAAATAGATGAAATGGTTATTTATGATACAAGTGCGTGAAGTTATACTTTTGCACACGAGTTGCAAAAGTGCGAGGAACGAGCGTAGCGAGTGCCTTTTTCGCAACGAGTGCGCAAATGTACTTCACGCTCAAGTGTCATACGAAAGTTTATCTAAGAGCACAAAATAAAAAAAAATGTGCTCTGAAGGGGTTAAAAAAAATAAAAATGAATTTTCTATCAACAAATATATACACAACGAATTCTAATTATTCAAATTTATATTCACAGTAAAATGAGGACAATTATTTAAATTACTAATTATAACATTGGGTAGTTTGTATTTTTTCAAAGGACCAAATATTTCTCACTATGTCTGACACTTTTGTCAAATTTACTGTCAGCACAAAAGTTTATACAACAAACGACTAAATTCAAGGCAACTAGATAATCACGTAGCTAAAAAAGAGTGTTAAAATGAAAACCCCATTCAAAAAGCATTGGTCATTTACGCACGCTTTTTAACGTATGTATAATGTATGATTTCACACATTTTTTTTTGGTTCGTAAATGCCTCATTTTGAAGGTGGTTGTAGATAAAAGACTATTATTTTTTGAGAATGAATGAAAATAAATAAACTGGTCAATTATTGCTTGATTTTTCCCTCTCCAGGCATTATATGATCCATTTTTTGACATTTTATTCAATGTAACTCGACGGTTTGATTGTTATTATTGTAATATCAATCAAATGTTGAGTTACTTTGAATGAAATCTCAAAAAATGGATCATAAATGCCATTTTGCAATAAAAGTTAAATACAGTAATTTTGAATACCCGCCAAAACCTGTAAAATTACAGGAATCTTTCTCGGTTGTAAGCGAAGATCACAACCATCTCAAACGTGCTGGAGTTACTCCCAGCTCTCAAGGTGCAATTAGTACAATTCATTTGCTACATGAAGCGCCACGGGTCAGTCTCTGTATCAACATTGCTGTCGTGTGTTTATGCTATCACAACAGTAATAGTAGTGCTTTCTGCTTTGCCTACGTTGAGTTGTATTATGAAGCTCTTGATAGTATACCTCCATTTTTAATATTGTTCAGAAATAATTATTGCTACTTTTTGTCAGTGTATGTCAGAAAGTTTGTTATAGACCAATTCTTTGGGTTCTCTCACCGTACAATTATGTCGTGAAAACTTTTCAACGCGAAAGATGATTAATGACCGTAAATGGTATGAAATTGAACGCAAAGTTTAAAAAACACGAAAGTTTTCATGTACTCAAGAAAGGTAACGTTATTGAATGAAATTTTTAATTGGCTTATACATTACTGACAAACTAACTTTTGGGCCGTATCAAACTCACTCTCAGAAAAAAATGGTATACTATACGAGTACCAAAACATATACAGGATGTCCCACGACGATTGAGACAAGTAATTTATAAGAATTGGGCAGTAGTAGATAATTATAATTTTGGGGGTGTAAATAAGAGCAAATGTTGCATCTTTTCTTGTTATTGTGTTACCCAATGAGTTATTTGTTTTTGGTCACGTGACGTCGCATTCAAAATTATCAATGGGACAACCTGTATATTTGTACCTTTCTGTGTCCCTCCCGATGGAACAATTCCAACTTACTAGTACACTTGGGGTCTAAAGTGATTAATTCAAGAGCTACAGGTACTTAAAGGATTGTAAGTTGAAAAATTCAATATTGAATCCCCTGTAATTTTCGGCAATTCTACATTCGTACGTAATGATTAAGACAATAACGCAAATCGCTTTTGACAGCGCGGAGTTTGAAACGTCAAAATAATTGATTAATAACTAATTAATGATTTTACGTATTATATAGTGAAAAGATGGACAACAGTAGCGATAGTGAAGATTTAAAATATGTACGCCTCCAGAAATTAATTTCATCCATAAATGTGAGGGCTTCGATTGAAAACAGTTTCAAAAATAAATATGCTCTATAGCCTACTGGTAAAAATGGTTGACTCTGGCGCGGACGATCAGGGTTCGATCCTCATTAAGTTTTTTTTAGTCGTGGAGAAAGTATAGTCTTCTACTTGTGTAGAATGGCTATTATGCACTTGGATGATTCCAAAACTCACTCACTGCGCTCGCTCTTTTGGAAACTTCATCTGCGTGAATAAAAGCCATCATTCTGCACTCGTTGAAGAATATACTATTATTCGATTGTTATTTTTATTTTATTATATACTCAGTCTTCTCATAGCTCATTGTAAAGTAGCAACTTTTCTGTTGATTTAGTTACAATTCACTTATTTTCATTTATTACTTCCGAAATTAACGTTTGTTCCACCCACAACCCTTCATTCGAAGAGTTGGATAAATTGCTGATTTTAGTTACTCCCCATAGACACAAAATTTATTTGCATGAACTTTCCGTACACCTTGATTTGGAAAATTTTAAATCTAAATCAGTGTTACGCCCCCAGTGGACAATCCACAATCTCAAAAATAATTTCCTGCAACTGCTGCTGGCCACTTTACTAACAAAAATTTTTACAAAAGGTCGCAAATTCAGCGGTTTTCGAGATGGGAGATACTTCGTTTCATTGGCTAGCCTGTACAAATCATTTCTATCACAGTTTCCTGTGAAACTTGTCATATTTGAGTGATGCGTGTTATCAATGGACGTCAAAGATAGTCTTTTACTGATATAACGCCTTACAATGTCTTGGAAATAATTTTCAAAGAACCAAAGAACAGAGACCGTCCACTAAGAAGCAACAATAACTTCCTGGGTTATATGCCCCGACAAACATTGAGTTGCACTTCACGCTAAACGGGGTTGAGATATCTGCCTTATGTAATCAACAATATTGGTTTTGCGGCGTATTTGATTAGCAGTTCATCCAACTCTTTAATTGAAATGTTGTGGGTGAGACGAACGGTAACTTCGGCAATTATAAATGAAAATAAATTAATAAGGTTCCTTGTTCAAACGTAAATTGTAACTGAATTAACAAAAGAGTGGCTACTATACAATTAGCTATAAGAAGACTGAGTACTTATATGTATGATAAAATGAAAATTACAATCAAATAATAGTTATTTACGTAATAAGTTGGATGTTGACATTATTAACGCACTCATATGAAGTTTGCACGTGATACGTAAAACATTTTATTTACAACTGTTCATTAGTATTATAAACAGTATAATATACTGATGATATTATCATAAACTTCTATGAGAAACAGAATATTTCAATCCAACGTATTGCTAATACCTAATATTGACTGCAAACATAAGGTACTGTAGATCATATTTTGTGACCAAAGCAACAAAGACGAACAAAGCTGTGAAAATAAAATAAATTAGTTATATCATGAAATTGTCAAGGTTGAGGGTAAAAAGTTTGGAAATTGAAAATATTCCTTCGACATCGGAAAATATTCAAAATCAAAATATAAGTAATCATTTTAGTGGAGCGTTGGGCATGTCAGCATCTGAAATTAATTTATATCATTTTAAAGAGTGCACTGTGAATAAATATAATAAGTAGGTTAATCATAATATGTACCTTAAAGTACATAATATGATATAAATAATTAATTCTGGTATTAATATTTTCCTTGATTCTTATTATCGCACTATTGTGGTAATGTAGTCAAAAACACACTAGTGCGGTAATATACGTTATTTTGACACTGAAAATAGTGTCAAATCGTACTCGTAAAATGGCAGTTGTAGATAATAGTTATTTGTATGCCAAGAACTGAAAGTGCTACTTTGTTGAACGAGTCTGAAAATTGCAAGACAAGCGAAGCAAGGCGAGCAACAAAGTAGTATTTAAGCCACGACGTACACAACATTTTCTAGACGACGCATAAAATCCAAAACTTTTTCAATTACACCGAGGAAAGAAAATAAATAGTGGAGAATTATAAATAGTTTATTTATTGGACAATATAATGTACTTAATGATGTTTGCAATATCAATATTGATTTACTAATCAATTGCACAAAGTAATGTTGATTGTACCTCCAGGACAATCATTAATATTCATTGGATTGGATGCAGATGAAATATGTATATCTCTACCAGAGCGTCCCGAAAGTGTTTTGCAGGACGGATCTGTCACTTTCACTACATGGAACACTCAAAACGCAGCCTTCGGTATGTAAATGAATACAGAACGAGCAACTTTCAGATGGCGTTGTCTAAAATAGTATATAACGTAACGTGTGTGGTAAGAAGCATCTACGCGTAGCGGCAAGTGCGTAATTTTGTGAGTGCGTAAAATGCTTCACAACACGAGTTACGTACCATACTTCGCCTACGACCTACTTGTACTTGTAATTATAAGAAGCATAAGAAATAGCAGTTACATAATAATTAGAGGTGCTTGGTAAACTCCATCTCCATTATCCTATTACCAATGAAAGAATCACATTGAACAACTAACGTTTAATCAACAGTAAAAACACGAGAGCTTTTTTTTTATCGGATAAATTTCTCTTTGCAACGAAACAGTTTTGCCAATCACTAATTTTATCTAATGTCAGTTTTTAGAGCAAATTTAGTGATTGGAAAAACTTTGAGTTAAAGAGAAATTTGTCTGATAAAAGAAAAGATCGAGTGTTTTTTGACAAGATAAATTAACGACAGAATATATGGATGAACAACAAAAATAATTATCTTTATTAACTTGCGACTCATTGTCATTGTGTAAAAGTGACGTCCCCTTACTAGATATTGAGGAAGAGGAGTTTTTATCGCGATAAAAAAGGATGCACCTTTTTTGTCGATGTCAAAGTGACAATAACATTTCCAGGTATATGACATTTTAACATTGGAGTTAATTTATCATTATCAATATTTTATTGTTGTTAATCAAAAGTCCAGTTTTCAATCATAATCAATACATACTTAGCCCTTTGGGTTTATCATAGTTAAACGTGGCCATATCAAATGTTTTCAAATAGTAAATTCTGAATAAAATGGCGACGTCTATTGACAGTGGCTGAGATGTTGTAGGGAATCCGTTTGATTTACTTCACAGTTTTTTTACAGTGCGTATTAGACATCATTACATTGATGCCGACTGTGTGTTATTGACTGATTACAGGGGGCGTCGAAGGTAAAGGTATATTTCGTAACGTGTTTACACATTTATACACGTGTTCACAGCATTTTACGCAAGAATGGAAAAGTAATTCTGTAATTCCGTGGGTGCGTAAAATGCTCTACAACACGAGTTACGTACTATACCATACCTACAACCTACGTGTACTTGTATTTATAATCCTATTATCAATAATACTTGAACAACATCAACAATAGATATCTTTGACTATTTCATTGTATATTCAATTCCATAATATTGATTATTATAAAAGCTGTTTATAGTAACATTACAGTTATTACGAATGGTGGATCGCTTTTTTGCTTGTTAAAGCATAAGAAACAACATTTACATTATTAGAGGTGCTTGGTAAACTTTCATCTCTATCTCTATTACTTGTACCTGCTATAGCGGTTGCTGTTTTAGATGAATTGTTTGTTGATTATTTAGGAAATTATTCACACAGCCCTCAGCTACGGTCGATGACTGCCATCCGCCGTGCCTTTTTAAATCTAATAGATCACCACCCGCGCAACAAGAATAGTCGCAGACGAACGCCGAAAACAGTGTCTTGTATAAGATACTGGCGGGATCGCCGAGTTGTACCACAAGATATCAGGCAGATATAATCCTACCTTCGAGTTGTACCACCGAATTTCCTGGGAGGATTAACGATTTAAAAATGAAGTCTAATGGCTAATGACCTTAACAATTTTATATAAATTAGGCTTAAGATCAAAACATCCGTATATAACAATTTCTACATACAAAAATAAAGATGAGGCCTTTCTCACTAAGGTTCAAGATCAAAACATCCATATGTAAGTAAATAAAAACAAATATGCGCCTAAATACAATTTATTATTAGTGGTACTGAGTATTCCCTCAATAAATACGGCTTATATGTAATTTCGTAATGATCCACCTCGAAGGTCAGTATAATCCCCAATAAAGGCGGAAATGGATTAACTCAGGTAGTCGTGGTACAACTCGGTAGTCCCCGATACTGGGTTTGGTAGTCCCAAGTATAAAACGATTGGATTTGGTACGCCCCCTATTTTATTATCATCAACACACTGCCCGGTACATTTTCCGTTCACATATTTTAGAAAAAAATTAAATTCTGTAGCCTTATTTACGGCAGAGCGGAGGTTAATATTTTGAATAAAATGGCGATGTCTATTGACAGTTGCTAAGATGTTGCTAGAGAAGCCGTGCGATTCCCTTAACAGCTGTGCATTTTTTTACCGTGCGTGATCGACATCGTGACATTGATTGCCGACTGTGTGTTATTGACTGATTACAGGAGGGGTCGTAGGTGATAGTATATTACACACCGAGGTGGGAAGAGTTTCATAACTGTCGAGAGATTAGATAGCTATTATCTCGTGACAGGAATGGAACTTCCTACCGAGGTTTGTATACTATTTTATTCACAATCATCATATCCCGATCAAAATCAATGAATCTTTGTTTCGTTCTGAACACACATAAAATATTACATTTGACAACTACTGTCACCAATATAAATAAATGTCAGATAAAGTCATATGGATATTAAGTTATAATAATTTAAATTTGACCATTAATTTCAATAAGTAGTTTGTTGTATTTTAGTTCATTGTTGGTTTTAATTGTATGCCATTAAATAGTTGATATGGAAAATATTCATCTGATATAGATGATATTAACGATCACAATATTTTAGAGGGCGGGAAGTGATCGATAAGGGCGGGAAATTATCTATGTGGGCGGGAATGATCGATGAGGGCGGGAAGTCAGGTCAGGTCATGTCCGAATCATCCAAAAGTCATAGAGGTTATATAAAAGTATCTTGGAAACTTCCATAAAACCGACAGACTAGCAGTATGTGTTTAATGCTATCCTCTATAAGGAGGCTGACGATTATTAAAATTATTAGCTTGGAAACTGGTTGGAAACTGGACGACTCATGCATACAATATTTTTCTAACTGTCTAACGATCACATTTGTTCAGCTCGACTGACACTTGAGATGATAAGACTTTCATGTAAGTATTGTATATTTCAGTAGCTGAGACATAATCTAGAACTCAAATCATACAGTAGATGAACATCTCCTTTGTAAATATCTTCTCAACAAGTGGTTTGTTCGAAGATTCTATTGATCTCTTTATACATTGTGGAGCCCAACACCATCCAGACACATATTATGAATTGATGACTATCGCACAAGATTATTCAAAATATGTATCAAAACAAACGTTCCACTCACAAGCCGTCAAGTGATTGGTGTGTTTACGATAGTGTGATATCAAAGACAGACAATATCATTATTCAAGAGCAAAATTTAAACGGAATTTGGAGAAGGTGGAAATTTTGTAAACTTCAATTCTTTGGAGATATAACATTTATTTTCAAATCAGGCTTGTGAACATCGTGGAGCAGTTTTTATGCTCATAAGATTATGCATTTGATGGGAAAAGTGTGTGAAAGACCTTTCCATTATTTGTTTTAAAATTGATACGACCCATTTTGTGTCGCATTCTGGTAACAGAATCTCCACTTTTTGTCCATTGAAGTGAAATTTCCACCTGATTATTCACTTCCTCTTTTCAGTTACAATAGCTGTTGTTCCTTGATGAAACATAATCCATATTTAAAAATTGCATATCAATAAAATTTTTGAAGTAGTTGAAGTCCCGTAATAAATTAAATTAAATTTGATTAATGACATGACAATCGCTATTAATCACCAACAGATAATCGATTCCATTTGAATTCATTAATTCAAGTTTGCCAGATATTCATTAGCTTGTCCGGTAACATCAAAGACTTGAAGACCGCATTGCAATTATTAAATTATAAAAATTCTCTTGAAAAGTGTAACGTTCAAAGTTCAATTGAAATAGATAATTGACTTGTTTATTTTCTCAAATATTGATATGTACTTGGTTCTGCTCAATATCAGTTTGACTGGATTCAATGAGGTAGTATGAATAATTAAGTAGCAAGTGATCAATTATTATCCATCAATCCTTATGGGTGGTTTCTGTCGCTCTTGAAGCGGATTCACACAAAACCGATAAAACAGCAATTTAAGTTGAGAAAAAACGAGACCGCCACTTTTTGTTGATTTTTCGGCAACTCGACGGTTGCTGTTTTGTTTTTCGTTGGTAACTTCAAAGAGTTGCTGCGTTTATTGCAACTTAGTCGGCTTGGTGTGAACGGCTGTCTTGTCAACTTGAATTGCGGCGACCTGTGTGTTAATATCATCAGCCAGGCAAGGTTATTTATTTATTTTCATTAAAAAAGAATACCAGTACCTTCGTATACATCTTCTTTTTCTTTCTAAATCACGTATCAACAACCAACTGCACACAACAAAAAAAAAACGTTTCTTGTCAGTGGCTATTTTAATTTTTTTTTCATAAATAACACAAAATAATGAACACCCATCCACTTTCTGGATTGGAATAAACAAAACTGCAACTGTTTCTCTGATGTAAAACGATGAAAAAAAAAAACTCGGCAGTAACTAATTTTTGTTTGTTAAGTGTAGACAGTTTCATCGTTAAAAACAGTTGTTTTTCTTTTTTGAAACAGCAGCAAAATAGCAACTCAACTAGTCGGTTCGGTGTAAAACCGCTATTATATTAGAAATGTAGTTAGTTGTTGAAATTTACACATTTTTTAGTGTTTTCCATAATTGCTTATTTGGGTGTTCAAGAGCTTCAACTAATATTCAGTCTTTAAAGTTTCAAGTTAAGTATGATGTAATGACATAACAAAAAGAAGGCTGCAAAGTTCACAGAATGATTTTGAAACGACTGTATTTCACTAAGGATAGTAGAAAACCGAATGATCGAAATTGAATATCAATATTTGAAGGAGGCTGTTTTTGCACCTCAGTGTCTATTTAATTTTTATGTTATTTTTTTACTTCTCCATTATGAGTTGTTAATTGAATGTCAATTTTCAGATTCATAATGATGCTCATTATAACACTGGTTTTCGAAATGAAACTAGAAAATTGACCAATATAAATCTAGATTTTTAAATAACCAAGCAGGCAGACCCAATATTTTCTGTAGATTGTTTGACAGTTTCTAAGATATTTCAAAGCAGATATTCATCATTCAATAGATAAAACAAATATTGGAGACCTTGGTACACCTCAAGTACTTTTTCGTAATTGTACTATCCCAAATTTGTATTTGAACAAAATTGATCAGAATGTAACTCATACCTTGTTTAATGTTGCATATGAATCCGCTTATGTTTATTGTTAACAGTAATAAGTTCATAGTCGTTATAGTGGTTATTTTGTAGGAATAAAAATTGAGTTGGGAAACTTGTTTTTCCTCCATATTTTATCTCTTATTGTTTGTTTAAAAAGGTGTTAAGGCTTAAAAAAAGCAATTTCGTTGAATTGAAATGAAAATTTTTGTTCGTAGAAAAAATAGTGTTTGCAGCTTCCATGTAATGGTTCTCAATACATGATTGTTGCATGATATACTATTATATATCAGTGATAATTTTTTACTGAATATAGTAACCAATCAAATTACTTAATTTCAAGTCATGTGTCAAATTTCATCCAATCACCGCTGGTGTTTCTAGTTAGGTGTTTACTTTTTATTAAACATTAATTAAACGTCAAACTGACAACTGGATTGAAAATGTCGCGTAGATTAGGTATTGCATCTAACGATTCAATTAATTTACTAATTGTACTTTTCACAACTGTAGTTTTAAATAAAATAGAATACTAATTGATTGAAATTGATAAAGTTTGTTTGAAAATTATTAAACATCAGATTGGCAATCAATTTTTTGAAAGCTACAAAGTAAAAAATTATCTTATCGAATACTCCTCGGGTCTTGATAAATACTCAAAGTATTTAGTAGTAGTAGTAATACCCTAGGAGTATTACTACTGAAAATAGCAATTTGAATATCTTATTCTCGATTTCTATTTCTCCCACTTTAGTTGTTAATCGCCTTGTCCGCAAAATTGAAGTGAACAATAATAATTGTAAACAAAGAGAAAAAAAACCCAATTCCTTTCAGAATAATCGTGCAATTCCAGGGTATGCTGGCGCTATTAGAAATGATCTCATTGATGTGAATCCGAATTAACAAATGGGATGCCAAGAAACTGTATAAGAGTGTATAATTGCATGATACTCATTTCTGAGAAGGCTACTTTAAATCTAATGTGCACTTACGTCACTTGGGATCGAAATCAGAGAAGAACTCATAATTTCAATCGAATACCACAGACATCGCTTATTTATACAGTGTGACCCACTTTTAATGGAAACACCCCCCTAAAATTTGAAATTGTTAACGGATTTTAATAATTTTTTTTTGAAATGTCAAGTACTAAAAAGTCTATCTTGGGACAAAATTTGAAATGTTTATTCCAATTTTCAGGGCATACTACGATATTTTTTCTTAGTCGAAAATCGAGATTTTTTATTAGCGATTTTTTTATTGAAAAAATCACTACGCCACTGGATTCAGAGTACCTCTAAACAGGTGTGACCAAAATTTCATGAAAAATATTCATTAATAACAAAGTTATGACAACTCAAAAATTCGAAAACTCACACAGCTAACAGTCACAAAAAACACCCTATATCAACAGATATAGCCATGAGAATATTTTTTATGATTTGAACAATAAAGTAAAGATTACAGAATAGATATTTATTCTGTAATCTTTGAATAAAGTGCCGCCAGATGAAAAAAAAACAGATAGCGTAAATTTTTTTAATGAAAATAATGGAATTACATTCACACAATTCAACTATTAATTAAGGAAAAAAAATTAATTAACGTAACTATGAAAACTAATTATTGAAATGTTTCGATTCAGTGCAACAATTGATTCAATTTCATATTCTAGAAGCCTCTACTAATCCACCACGTATTTCGATACATTTGTCGTAGCGCTTACGAATGTTTCTAATTACGTTCCCCAGTTCTTGTGGCACATACCTGTCGAATTCTTGCACAATGTTCATTTCTATCTCTTGAGCAGTTTTTGTAAACCTTTTGTGTAAGAACAACAAAACTTGAGGTCTGGAGATCTGGGTGGCCACTCTACTACCACGGCCTATCCATCGGTTTGGAAATTGTTCGTTAAGCCATTGCCTCACAGCTCTGGCAAAATGAACTGAACATCCATCTAACATTCTTAAAAATTCTAGAAACCTCTGCGCATTATGTTTTCCTCAAAAAAGAAAGGACCAATATTGCGTTGGCTATATCTGTTGATATAGGGTGTTTTCTGTGACTGTTAGCTGTGTGAGTTTTCGAATTTTTGAGTTGTCATAACTTTGTTATTAATGAATATTTTTTCATGAAATTTTGGTCACACCTGTTAAGACGTACTCTGAATCCAGTGGCGTAGTGATTTTTCCATTAAAAAAATCGCTAATAAGAAATCTCGATTTTCGACTAAGAAAAAATATCGTAGTATGCCCTGAAAATTGGAATAAACATTTCAAATTTTGTCCCAAGGTAGACCTTTTAGTACTTGACATTTCAAAACAAAATTATTAGAATCTGTTTACAACTTCAAATTTTAGGGGGGTGTTTCCATTAAAAATGGGTCACACTGTATATTGGAGACTACTAACACGATTTCAAAAAAATTGGTAGGTATGGATGGATAGCAAGTTATGGTGAGTTTATGGAAAATGTTTTGACACCTATGTCACTTCTGGTTCAACCGAAAGTGAACGAGAACTTTGTTATTCCAAATGTCCAAATCTTATTTACTTCCCGAGCTCTACATCGGATTTTAATGTGGAATACTCCATATCTAAAATTTACATTTATCGAGATATCAATTTTGGAATGAAAAATTGACAGGTGCATCCCCAATAGCGAATGAAAAACATCTTGT
This sequence comes from Galerucella calmariensis, assembly GCA_910591675.1. Lineage (NCBI taxonomy): Eukaryota > Metazoa > Arthropoda > Insecta > Coleoptera > Chrysomelidae > Galerucella > Galerucella calmariensis. The sequence goes on along the minus strand of CAJUYG010001549.1, from coordinate 15,513 downwards.
CGGGTGTTCAACTCTCATAACTGTATAGTATCGAAGTTCATGGACGCGTTCATCCCAGCGTCGCGCTACCAGAACAATAATTAATGTCCTACTGAACGTGTGTTTTGTCAACGATGTGAGCGCTGTAGTTGCAGTTGCAATTTTTCCATTATAATTATTAAAATACGCCATGCTATCGATCAATGATGCATTCATAACATATACAGTGTAAATAAACATTTGGGGCCTTTTCTGAAAATTAATATTTGTGAAAACAATGCGCTGTTGCCATATCTTAGAATATAACTCACTGAAACGATTATCCGAAACGGTCCATGAAATGACATGACATATTTTTGTTTAAAGATATTTTAGACATTCGAATGTTCAGAACGAATGAACAGTACTAGGAACGATTATACTGAATTATAATCGAAATATTAATTAATTATTGGAATCCTATATCAAATAAAATTGGGCCAGGTGATTATATCAAGATTAGCACGTTCAACAGAATTGAGAAGCAATGAATTCCTCAATAAATCGCTACCTGATCAGTTTTGTTGTGATAAAGGCGACCATTATTTAAAATGAATCAATTAACTTCCAATACTTAGTGAATTTAACAGTGTTTAGACTAAAACATGTGTTTTATTATTTACTCCAAGATATCAAGATCAATCCCGACTCAGCCGTCGAACAATCGAGAGAATATTGAGCAATCTAACAAAATTTCATTGTTTTCAAGCTAAAGTTGGAAAATTGATGCCGATTGTAGATAATAGTAATCATGAAATCAATGTTCTTGGATACTATGCTACTTACTCCGGAACGTCATAATGTTGTGGTGCGAGAGATTCAGGTGTAACCCATGGTATTCATCCAAGAAATTTAAGAGTAAAAAAAAACATAAATCTCATGTCAACTTTTTCAAACCAGTTCAAAGCTCAAAGCAGACTATAATAAATTTTTAAATTTGTTCAATATCTAAAAATGACTTTTTTAGGTCCAAGATGTCGTGATATATTGAGAAAGACGTTGGAATATGAGTGGATAACTAATAATGGACCCAATCTCCCCGTTCACCGGATATAACACCTTCAGATTTCTTCACATGAGGCCACAAAATAAATTAGTTGTTTCCCACCACTCAACAACACAAGAGAATTGTGAATTTGAAGATCACAATGCATTAAAGGTATAAGGCGTGCAACGAACGAAGGTATGATGAAAAGGAGCTTGGAGGTTCAAGAACGAAATTTTGAACACCTGTCACAATATCTTGTAATTAATGTATGCGGAATAACATTATAAAACACGACGTAATTATAATAAGCAACAATGCGGCAAGAATAGCTGAAATTCCAATTTTATAATCTTTATTAATAATAGCTCCCTTCAATTTCTCATTTTTTGCTTGACAACAACCAAATTGTTTAATATTCTTCTCACTGTGTGATGGCTGGGTAGGGGTCGGTCGGGATATTGAAAGTTAACTAGGATTCTTCCTATCGCTTAATTCCAATCTAGCCATTTATTACTGTACGATGTAACCTTCAAATAATGACAATTAAAACTATTTTATCATAATTGGTGAATACACAGCATGTTGAAATGGAAGAATAAATAACACGGCCCAAGCCTACGATACAAAAATGCTGAAATAGTTTTTGATATTTTAGATATTATCAATATATCAAAAACGCTCAGGATTGGGTACAGGGAAGCAAACATAAGATGTCCTCATTTTCGGCCTCAGAATTAAGTGGAAAAAAGAAAATTTGTTCGTTTGAATCAAAAGATTTAGATATTTAAAATTCTTGAACTCAAACAAGATTTTCCCATAAGTCACCAAATACCTTGATTGTCCTACCAATCAACCGAACAAAATTATTCTCATTTGGTGTTCACACAGAATTTTCAATGTAAAAGTCTGTAGGTACCTGTCAATTTTTTATTTGCAAAATCAATATCTCGATGGGTATAAATTTCGGATATAGGGTATTCCATACAAACTGATATCGAAATTAAGTGTAGAATCCGAGAAGTTAGTAATATACAGGGTGTTACATTGAAAAATTTTTGACAATTCCAAAAACCAATCAAATTTCCTTATTTTATATCATATGAACAATCTCAGCCAATCATGTCAACATTACACTGAAAACAGACCATGGGCAATTTTCACGTTACGTTGCTTTGGATACATATTGATTTATGCCGATTTTGAAGTTTCGAATATTTAATATTCCGAAATGTCACGATTTAGTTGTTATACTGAAACAAAAAAATTTCTATCCGAATAACCCTCGGACATTGATAAATGCTCAAAAACTTTACGACAACTTTCTCAAGCTTGTTGCTTGTAGGCAACAGACCTCCGCCTACGGCGTCGGTCTGTTTCCAAGCAACAAGCTTTCGAAATCTGTCATATAATTTTTTCGAACAATTATCAATGTCCTTGGGTTATTACTACTGAAAATCGTCGTTTACTTTCGGTGAAACCGGAAATGACATGTACCTATGTCAAAATATTTTCCATACATTTGCTATAACTTGCTCTCTAATATGCCAATTTTCATAAAAATCGGGTGGGTAGTCTCCAATATATTGACAGTGTAAGTTCGTCGTGAAAAAGCTTGTACTATATACAGTGTGTATGAGCAAACTAAATTTGTTCGTCTACTTGAAAAATACATATATGAGAGAATCTATGTTCCTAGTTTTATTCTAATGAACCAAACTAAACCTTACAATCATTTTTAATGAAAACTGATAATAAACGACAGTTTTGCCCGAAACGTTACTTTTTATGCATATTTTGTTCAGTACATAGAGCGAACTAAAAGTATTCTTGTGGTAAAAGAGGAGCTTTGATGATCCAGAGTTGAAAAAATATATATTTTCATATTGAAAAGCGTTAAACATTGAATAAATTGTATAATTTCGAAAGTTTCCGTTCAAGAAGTCGAATCCATGTATCGATACTTGCTTTCTTATGTTTTCCATTACATGGCTCGGAATTTGGAAGAAAACTCTTAAAGATATTTGCTTCAATCAATATTACGTAGTTTCATTGATGAGACCACCTGGAAATGTATTGAATATTGAAAGTCAAAGTCGAATCAGAAAAAATGGGGGCTGTCAGAATCACATATTCACGTTGACTTTGACTATCTATTCAAAACTTGAATTGAGAGGTGAGGGAGTGTGTGCTGCTTTTGTTGATTTCAAGATAACTCCATAAACCACTTATTGCTATAATCAACACTGGATTGTTTGGCAGAGAAAATCAACAAGTCCGCCATTATTTTCTATTTCGATTCTTACGACGGATACTATTCAAAGTGGGTGATTATTATCAAATATTTGCAAAATAAATCTAAAAGTCGCGGCTCCGTATAGTCAAGCAGACTCCATTCAACCCAGTAACAGACTGCACAAAATACACAGGAACCAAGGACAACTGAAAAAGCTTAAAGTAATTTTTCAGAAAGGAAAACACCTCGCTCCTGTGAGCTGAAGCCGTCAGGCAGGCATCACCATCATTTACACCAGTTGAAGAGGCTGTCGATTAGATATCTCCTGAGACCATAAGCTGGGAAGACTATGAAGTATTTTTTACGTATATACAGTGTGGAAACCACTTATGGAATGAAATTCTTTATTTCATTATTTTAGAAAATTATAAAAAATGCCGAGACACGTCAACTTTTGAATTCAGTTGTGCGTTATGTGAACATAAATTTAAATGTACAGGGTATGCCATAGTTGGTGTTTTTTTTAATGAAACACCCTGTATATTTGCATATTTTTGAAATCTTCTTAATGAACCGATTCCGGGTACGGGTATAACTGCAGAAGTCAAGTTGAAGTGGTAAACTTATTCAATCACAAATATCCCGAATTGCCTAATATTTCACAAAGTACTGTGTCTAAAATTCATGCACAATTTAGAGAACTTGGACATGTCAAACCAACTTCAAGTATACGTCAAATTGCCCGTGAAAATAATGTTAGTCATACAACTGTTCTAAGATGTCTTCATAAAGAAAAACTTCAGCCCTACAAATTAACTTTTGTACAGGAGTTAACAGATCGTGGAATGGATTTCTGCGAAAGATTGATGAATAAACTAAACATAAATGAGATAGCTCTTGGTACCATTTTTTTTTCTGACGAATCAACATTCACATTGAATGGAGAGGTAAACCGACAGAACTGTAGATTTGACAGCTAAAAAATATTTTAATATGCTTAGAAATGAAGTTATTCCTGCGTTGGCAAGCTTATATCCCAACGCAATAGATCCTAGCTTACCGAATAAAAATGTTTGGCTCCAGCAAGACGGGGCAACAACCCATTATGCTTTAATGGTAAAAACTTATTTAGATGAAATCTTCTCTAATAAATGGATTGGACGAAGAGGTACTATTGAGTGGCCAGCTAGATCGCCAGACCTTATGCCGTTAGACTTTTTTCTGTGGGGTTATCTCAAGAACAAAGTATATGCAACACAACCAACTGGTATTGTAGACCTCAAAGACAGGATAACAACAGAGATACGGAATATTTCACCTCAAACTTTAAACACAGTTAAGGAGGAGTTCTATAGACTGTGCTATTGCCAACAACTAGGTGTAGAACGTTTTGAGCATTTATTTTAACGTATTAAAATCAAATACATCAGGCATTTCATTTCCCGTATATTAATAATTTCTTGGATTCTAGACATAATTTATGTACAATTTCCTATACTCAGCTTCAACTGTTGAGATTTATTGAAAAAATCAACATTACAAGAAAAAAAAATTATTTAATTCAAGCGTTTTCTGCATCGGTTTTCAGCCTTTATAATTAATCACAACATTTTGAAATTTGGAAAAAATTTTTGCAAAATATTTTTCGAAAACATAGTCCTTTTAACTCAGAAGAAACAACTACTTCCGGGCTATAAGCTCCGGCGGATATTGAATAACACTTCTGAGTCAAACGAGGTAGGTTAGGTCTAATGGCGAGACCCTAATGACCTATTCTTGAGGCAGAACCATTTTTTGGGAAAAGAGGATATTGCTTGGAAATTCTCAATTATTCTGATTTGTAGAACCGGAAGAGGTATCCCTTTGGAATTACAATTTCAAAAGAGTTGATTGCTCTCTGCCTATCTCAAATAGAGTGTATGCGAATGGACGAAAACCTCAATCCTTTTGGGAGCAGTTCTTGTGCCGGTAGCACTGCAGGTTTATGGTACTCTACTCCCACATTTATTCCACCCACCGAGCCATTCCCGCCCCTTCAAGTAGAGGTCAACTGGATGCGTGCCATATGCTTCAGGCAGCAGATTGGCATCTCCGAAGATTGCCTGTCTCCTGGATTTCAATGCCTTCCACAGTCAGACAAGATATGGGATACGGTCTCGGTCTCTATACCATAAAGTCTGCAGCTGAGATCCCCGTTATCGAGACATGGCCCATTAGATAACCTATGATAATTTTTAGCTTACTCCTACTGATATTCAGTAGTTCCCTAGCAAGTTTGAAGCATATGTCACCTATTAAGATCATACTATGTATTTCCTTTGGAGTGTTCATCCACTGTGATTTATGTTGGACAAATACAGAAATAGATACACTATTGTTTGGCCGCTACTAAAATAAACTAGAATATCGGATGGGTGACGGATAGCCATTCCTTTTTTAATATCAGCACCAAATTTCTCTCCAAGACTGAGAATATCGACCATCATTAAAGCGGTAAAAATTTAGTTTATTGGTTCCGAATTGGTTCCGTTTGTGAGTGGTATTAGCCACCACTACTTGCGAAATTCTTCAATATTGCTATAGATTCTTCTTCTTTCACAAAGATAGGAAGTGAGAATACACTATCGCAAAATAACATCCTTTTACAGTCAAGGCCTATGGACTGAATGTCAATACGTGACATAGGTCTATGATGAGTTCGTAGGGTTCCTTGTCCTGTGATAGGATAGGAAATAATCTCTTTCTTTGAATATGAACGAGTGAATTGACAATACCGTATTACCTTCCGTTGCCGTAGTGCATTCCTTTGAATGCACTTTTTTCTGGGCCAATGAACTTTTTCCTGGGCCAATGAACTTTTTCCTGAACCAATGTACTTTTTCTGGACCATTTCACTCTACCTGGGCCACATCACTTTACCTGGGCCACGTAGCTAGACTTGGACCACATCACTCTACCTGGGCCACATCACTTGAATTGAGCCACATCACTATATCTGGACCAATTTAGCTTGACCAACTTACCGGGACCAACTTCACCTGGTACCAAACCACCGAGGAAAGTATCTCAACAAATCGAACTTCAACAGTGTCACCATCTACACATAGTAATTTTTTTAAATTCGATTTAAATTTTTTTTGTGAATTCAACAACGTGGTTCATATTTATTCCCTTCCAAATTCCTAGGATTTAACGAGTTATCAAGTGGATGTGAATAAACAATGAATGATATCATCCAGGGTGGTGCCCACTCACCTTTCTTAGCTTTAGTAACCTGTAAGAGTTAACTTCATCAACTATTAACTTCATTATACCTTCAGAAACTCAACGTAAAATTCAAGTTGGATTACCCGAGAACCGGTTAGACTTACTCAATGAATATAAATTAGTTTTCAATCCCCATCTGTGGTGCTCCTAACCTGAGTCAGCTTGCACTATTTTTGTATTTGTCCCCGGACCATTTGTAGTCCCAAGAACTGGTTCATCGCAAGCTCAACAGCTTGTTAATTTCCAGAAATATTGTTATGTCCCGGCACCCACACCAGTACCACTTCAATTTGGTCTACCAGTTTATTCAGATCTTTCTGACATTCTTCTACCAGCCTGTATGTTACCTTTCACCTGTTTATAGCTGCAAGGGCTGCCTGGCTGTAAGTTGATAATATGTTTGTCCTATGAGTGTCAGTCATATGTCTGGTGATTCAAACACATCCTAGGATAGCATAAATCTCCGCCCGAAATAGAGGGGTATGCTATACTAACAAGAAGGAATATCTTGTTACTTATCCTTATTTCACCAAGCACCCCTGCTTCTGCCTCTTCCCCAGTCTTTGACCCTCTGTACACCAGGTCTCTCCCCGGGGAAACTTCAGTTTACTTGGGTCTTGCCAATCTTTCTGTAAGGTATCTTCATCTGATATTCAGGCTGGGAAACAGTTTAGTTGCCATATAGTCTGTTTTCATATGTCCTAAATGGATGTGTGTCCCGATTTAACTGTTTCGCTGCTCATGTTATTTCGTAGCCCATATGACCCCATTCTCGCTTCTCCCATTATTACCTGGTATAATGGAGGAGGATTATGTAAACGTTCGAACATTTTATGAATATAGGAAGAAGCATCCAGGAAATTATTTTGATTGAGCTTTTTCTGTTAAACTACGAAGCAATTGAAGGTGAAAAAAAGTTATTCATGAAATACTCCTGAATTCATTGTTATAAATGAGAAATTCCCTACATTTCTCAAAGTCCTAATTAGTTACAGCATCTTGTGGATTGGTGGGTTTCTGCATAACGACGTACAAGATAAAACGAGTTCCACTAATAATAATAATTACCAATACTAATTACCTATTCTACAGGATATAATTAGAAAATATAAATTATTGAAGTTTTGCACTTACTAATTTTTCAGATAAAATTGCAATTTAATCATCCCATTTAGTACCGCTTATAACATCAATATTATTTGATATGGTGAATAAAAAAGTGTTCACAATTTTAAATTCCGAAAAATAAATTATACTATAGGTAAACCTCCCAAAACCGTGGAAATGGAAATTATATATAAATTTTTGAGAACCACACTGAATAAAAGAGCAGAAAATCGATTAGCCAGACCTGTATCAATTCTTCACACACCTGGAAAAAATACAAACATCAAAAAAAGAATTCATCACTCGACTGATTTCTAGCCGTGTTAATTTCTTCCTGTTAAATCGCTGACTCATGGTCTTCTTAAATGGTATTTGAGAAAAAAAGTAACTCTCGAAATTTCAGCTTTATATTTCGTCAGTAGCAACTCGTGATACAGTATTTCAATTTAATATATCCTTGGAAGTATTCGTTCAATAATTGTTGTATTCATTTCAGCTCATATGACAATGTCTTAATATGCTGTGAAATTGTGCAATATGGACATATGCTCGGAGATATGGTGAAGTCTGTATATGTAGGAACTGCGTTATGAAAATGTAAACTGGAAATCGCAGGACCCATTAATTGATTAGTTCAGTACCTAAGCGTTCTCAAGCTATGGTTGTACCGTTTAAGTGGAGAGACCAGTAGTTCACATTAGGCTGAACAATATTTTCACTAAGTCTTTCTTTGAGAAATCTTCCAGTCCTAGGAGTCTATGTATTGAATGAGATGCTTCACATCCGATGATAATGAGTGGTGCTGTTTACTTCTGCTCCATGCACAATCGATAGATGGGTTTATACCAATATATGCCAATTGTATACATGAACGTCCTTACTTATCACTTCTCCGATTCCTTGCTGAGTTTTGAAATTGCTTTGGTCAGCGACACCAAGAGTTGTCTTGACCAGTTTGCTGTGTTCCCACTTTGGCACGTGATTTGAGTATCTCTGATGTTTTTTTCGAATCTACCGGGACGTACAACCACGTACCAGGAGCTGCAGTTTTTGATATTCTGAAAAATAGGGTAGTAGAGTTATGATGTTAAGTAATAAATGATTAAAGCGGATTGTGAGCCAACATGGGCGTCTTGCGTTTTGCAACGCACGGTTGTGACTTAGATCAACGACACATGGTCATACAACGCTCGATGTAACTATAGGAGAAACTATTCTGTTGTTGAGAAAGTGATGCTCCGCGCCTCTCAAATGATCTCGCGTGGACTTGACGTGGATTTGACAGTCTGTTTTGCACAAGTTGTTTTTCTTAAACCATAAAAAAGAAACGTGTAGACATGAACCGACCGTCGCATGGCCCTTTTGTCGTTAATCCATGTCACACCCGACCAATGCTAATGTGCTTTTTGCATTTCGGGCGGACGATTGATGTGTCATGAGCAATTTGAACACTCCATGGATCATTTAAATATCATATATAGAAACATCCCCAATATTCTAGCAAGAACAGACACCCTGCAAGAACAGACACCCTCCCAGAAATAAAATTCGCCCAATGAATTAGCATCAAGTTATCTGCCATTTGCACTGATGCATCCAAAAAAGTAACAGGAAATGCTGTAGCTTACATATGAAATAATAGAAAATTTGCTCTGCTTCTATCACAAGATTGCTATTATCTCTGACACATTAAGCACTCCAACCATCACACCCGATCCATGAACTCATTAAAAAGGAACTTTATAACCTGTGAGATATTGAACATTTCCTTCTTATTGGTACCATCATACATGGGAAAAGGGGGAAACGAGGACGTCGACTCGACAGCCTTGAAATTAACGTTCACTGATAATTCACCTCTCCTTACAAAATTTCCCCACACCGATCCTCAATGAAATATACATGAACCAAAAATGGTAATTTACTCGGGAAGACACTGAAACCAATTTGAAACAATTAATGCCCGAAATTGGATCCAAACTCTCAACTCCCACCGTCAAATAAGAGAGGAGAACAAGTTATGGTTAACTGTTTAAAATTGGACATACCGCATAACACATCAACATCACTTAACAAACATGTGAAACTCACATTAGAGCATCTGTTACTCCAATGCCCAGAAAATTGAGAACAAATAAATCGCTACAATTTGGGTAACTTTTCAAAATCAATTCTTTCTTCAACTGGAAACGAAAGACATAAACCCACAATCTGAAATTAAAATTCTGTCATCATAAATGTACCACACTATTTTGTGAATGTCTTCCGTGCTAATCACTCTTAGTAGTTGATGCGGGGTTATGTATGATTCCAAAAAAAAACAGACTTGATATCCATTTATTATATAATTTGCATTTAAGTATAACTACATACACATTGGTACTTCTTAATGCACTAGTGTTTAAGTGGGGTTCCACGCACTCCATAGTGTGCTTGAGATATGTACTTCACGAAGGGTAGTGAATGAAATAATTCTCATACGCCTCATCGTCAAAGTATCTTGTATGTTTCCAGTTTGTAGCGCTTAGCGGCTATTTAAACTCAGACATTTTTTCAAACATTCCTTGCTAATTATTATATTCTGTGAACTTACTTTGCAAGCAAATTTTATGACTGGACCAAATATTCTGGCCTTTCCATTTATTCAGTTCCTGAATATTTAATTTCGAGTAATGAACATTTCTGAATTCCTCATGAATATTCTTGGAAAAATAATTCATGTCTTGGAAATAAAACGAATGATGTAGCTTCAACTCCCGTTATCAAGGTCTGCGGTTCTGTGTTCGGGTATTGCAGTATTGAAGACGTTTTTAGCGTGCTCCACATTCTCACTTAGAAAAGTCTACCAGCTCTCGGACTGTGACAACAAAATACCAAAAATCTGTTGAAATAATTCAAAAGAACCATAGAGCATTCCACATTTCGATTAAATTATCAGCATTTGAACAGTTTATAAAATTTCAATTTTCAGACCTTTCAATGTTTGCACCCACTGTTTCGAAGGTGATCCACCTCAAAAGAATATTCAAATGGCCATAACCCTTGGGACCAATCTAAGTCTACTATATAAATCACAATGCCATTAACTGCTAGTCAAAATGCATAAAGCACCGAATAGCTTTTCGTTCAAATGGTTCATTTTCGGAATTATGACTGTCGTTAAATGTTCATGGCAATACAATTGAAAATATAGTACCACTTATTACGTGTACGAAATTACCAAGACGAAATCCTATAATTCTTGCAATAGTAAAAGAAAATAGAGAATTTGAAAGGAAAAGAATGCAAGATTAAACGTTTTTATTTCTAGCGGATATATTGTTATGTTTGTCTTTTGTTCAAGCTTAGCAGCTCATGTCGAAAAAGTCGTATTCTCCTAGGTTATTGCAGCCAATTAAACTCAAGGAGACCAGTTTTTGTGAGGGGTGTATTAAAGTAGACATGTTAAAGCGTAAATGCTACAAAAGGCATGAAGATAGTGTAATATATTCACCATGATGTGAAGTTTTCCTTACATAAAGTTGTAAATAGTGAATTCAACTCATAACAATATTTAATTAAGAAATTAACTGAAATTTTGAAATGAGGATGAAAATACAAAAACATCCATATGAAGGATCTATTCTGTAGACTACTTGAGTTGAATACGAAGTAATACAGAATACTGCAATAATCACATAATTCGAAGGCTCTTCGGTCGACTTTGAATATTAAGAAAATTAGATTTCCAGCGGAAATGTGTGAGAAATTGTCTATTCTTTTTTCACAACAGAATTATGTTATTGAATCAGGTGGAAAATGAAATAATCTATTGTAGGGCTGATCCATATGAACACATACAAAAATGACTTGAAATTATTGAATAGAGGTCTTACTACTTGATGAATCACACCTCCATGGAATATTCAGTTTAAATGAGAATAATCCATCCCTAGGACAATGTAGCTCCCAAAAATCTTGAGACAAATCATTTTACAACCTTTTCATACACAAGTTCTGGACAGCTTCATTATATACCCACCCTCTAATTATTTTGTAGATGCGTTGCCTGAATTGCTTTTCATTTGTAGCTTGTTATTCACAATAGTACAGCTTTCAAGATAAAAGTGTCCGAAAACTCTTTATTAATCGGGCCAGTGGTAGGGATGTGCTGAAAATTTCGAACAATGCATCTCATGAAAATATATAACTTCCAATTGATTATAAAATCGAATATTGACGTATATTCAACCATTTTGTAAATGTGGGTCATACACATCTAGATTAATATCACAGCATTTTGTGATAACCCTTTCACGTATTTGGTTGATTGTATTTGATACTTTGGATTCCAAGTTTTCCATAACAAAATCTAATTTTGTGAATACAGGTGATCTAGGTGATCACTCTATGGGTTGTATCAAACACCTGAACTCAGTTTAAAAATAACTGATGTTTAGACTGTGTCAGATGCCCCTGTAACACACAATATATAGAACATAGTTGTGCTCCAGAATATGGGACCCCTTTATCCGAATTCGATTCTTAAGTTGAGCAGAGAAAAAAATATATCTTAGGGTTGACTTTATTAACGTGTGCTCTTATGAACCCAGAGTAAATTGAAGAGAATAGTCTAATCGAATGATATGATTTTGGAGCTATTGTAATACTGATTATATCTTGTGAGGAAAGATAATGGGCTCCACAAAGTTTTCTCATAAACTTTAAGAAGATCCACAAAGACTTTGGGCAGTAGTGTTTTTTCCAAGTTTACTAAATTTGAATTTAGGTGGGCAGTTCAAGTAAAAAAAGAGTCTCAAAATCACTGTTTGTTCTTAATATACTTATCTGTTGGTACTTTCCATTGCTGAGGTCCGTCAATGGATATATAGAATTGATAAGCCCATTGTAGTCTATGTAAGCACTCCGTCCTCTAAATACATTTGCGAAGCTTTTCCCATGGTTTTGATCATGAATGATGTCAGACTGATTGGTCGGTAGGATCTATCATAGGTGCACGTTTTTTTTCCAGTTTAGGAATGAGCCTCACCTTTGGCTTTCTATATAACCCAGTGCATAGCTGCTCTGAAGGATCAGATCTGAACGACCCATTATAATGTCCAATTCCTTGGAGAATATGCCATCTCGTCCTCTGGTCCTGGATTTTTGTAGGAATCGAAAAAGTTCACAGACTATGTGACGAGATTGGGTCTGAAGATCTCATTCGGGAGTTCTTAGTTGCCTTTGTTTTGGCAACTGGTCCGTTGTCATATCTCAATTCTATCCTAACCGACCCTGGAAAGTGCACACTAAGGAGGTGCTGTAGAGCCTCTGCCTCAGTACTCGAGAACTTTTCTCTCGGAGACTGAATAGAACCAAGTTTACTATAGAAGTATCCCTTTGAGAATTTTGTTAATTCTGACTCTGTCGTGGTCATATTGCATGGCCCCCAAGAATTGTCTCCAGGACATCTCCTTGAATTCTTCTATTTTTGAAATATATGCAACTGGTTAAGGTTCATATGTTTCGCAGTCACCCGTTTTCTCCGATTTATTGAGAAAGCGTCTAGTTTATTTCCTTGGCGACGTGTGCTCTAAATAGCTTGTTTAGAAGAGTGACTCTCTTTTGTCCGACAGCTATTATGATAAGAGGTCAGTGTGGTCTATTTCAACCATGCAGCTAGCCTCTCCGAACTCTCAGCAGTCCTTAATATCTTTTTCAGGTACAGAAAAGCATCGACTAACGTAAATTGTATATCCATGCCAATTCAAATTCCTTCGCAGTTTATGTTTCGATTATATTTATCCCGCTACCTAAAATTTGGAAAAAAAAGTCTATCCAACTGAAAGTTGCATGTGGGTGAACGGAAAGAATATGCGATTAAGTTTGTAACGTTATATTTGACCACTATCATTGGAATATTCAAATATCTACCGGACGGCGAGTAGCCAGTCCTTTTTCCTTACCAACATGGGATTCTGTCGAGAACCTGTAGCACCGATCACTGCTGAAAGGCAAAATTTTCACATTTAATGTGCGACGGATAATCTCGTTGGTGAGGATCAGTATACACTGATATTGGTCAAATATTTCAATTCTTCTTTCTTATAGAGAGATAGAAATTGAGAACACACTATTAAATTGTAAATTCTTTCTCGAAGCGGAGCATGTGAACAGGGAAGGAATATACAACGTATGTCGATTGCTCATCGCATAGTTCAACAATTTAATAGCGAGTTGTTAAAATAAGCTTTCTTTCTCCTGTGAACCATCACCGATAAGGTTAAGAATTTTTAATTGATTTTGAGAGATTTACCTCAAACTTTATCTTTCCTATATGGCATTCAATGTGAATGCACTTACTTAGTACCTGAGACTTTGTACCTGGAAGTGTGTACCTGGAAGTTTGTACCTGTAAGTTTGTACCTGACGCTTAGTGTCTGAGACTTCGTACCTGCCACTTCGTACCTGCCACTTCGTACCTGCCACCTAGGACCTGTCCGAGGAAATTGAGGAAAGTAAATCTAAGTTGATCAACCTGCTTCAACAAACAACAACAATAATTTTTATTTTTTTCTACTGTGATATTTTTAAAGTCATTATACAACTTGTAAATTTAACAACGTTGTTCATATTCCTTCCCTTCCAACATTTCCAGGTTTGTTGATAGAGAGTTGTGAGGTGAAAAACAAGTCGACTAATATTATTCAGGGTGGCGCCCACTTACCTTTCTTGATTAACTTTAATCGCATTTTTTAACTTGATATATTAACTTATTAAATTCATTTGGTTTCTTAACTTCATTTATTATCTCATTAACTTCAATATAACTTCAATAACTTAAATAAAGTAGGATTACCCGCGAACCGGTAAGACTACTCCCTGAATTGATATTAGTTTGGTCTCCGAATTCACACCTGAGGTGCTCTCCACATTGAGTCGCCGTTGCAATTTATCTTGCCTTATTATTTTGAATAAATAATAGGTAACAAGTTATCGAATCCATCGATTATATGGCATAACACAGCAGCATTCCATATGGCCGTTGTGAGAACCTAAGACAGGCTTGAGTTGAAAGGTGTCGGTACTCGATCACTACAAGGTTTAGTTCAAATATACAAGACTGCAGATTAGCAATTTGGCGTCCATATGTAACGTTGATCTTCCTTTATCAAAAGCATCGAAGTGGGTATGAGATGGTGAATTTGGTAGAACAATATAGATCGCCAGCAATTTGGAAAAAATTTGGTCCTGCCAACAAAATCCATTGAATTGTTGCGGAGTAAATATGAAAGCTCTCACTCGCATAACCTTATTACTCCTGGAGTGTGATACATTTTTAAGATCTTTGTTTCAAGAGCATCCTACCTCCTCATTTAAGAAACTAGAAGGATGCTAGTCACGTAAACAGAACAGATATCAAGTGAACTGGTATATAGTACATGCTCCGATTATTATTAAAATCGGCCTGTCAAAGCTTTTTTCCTATTATTTGAATTAGACAAATTAACAGCTGGGAAAACACTTATCACTGCGCACTGTCTAGCATTTCAGATCAAAGGGTTGTGACGCACAATTAAATCATTTGTTAAAAAAAAACTTTCAAGTGAATATTCGTTTCACAATCTCTTTTTTTACAGAAATTCCTCATTTTGATTATAAAAAAAGAATTCGTCGTTTGCAAAACAATTTTATGAGATAAAGTCTTCGCGCGAAAAGACTTTTGGCATTTTCCAAGACACAAAGAAAATGTGATTATATCCCATTTTATTGTATACATTCGCGTCGTCGTTGAAGTGCGATGCGAAACTTTTGTACACTATTTGCCAAAGTCGGAAGGATTTTGCTCAAGGACTTTTTGTACTTGAACGCTTTAAGAAGTGCTTTAACTTAATATTGAGTTGCTAGGCCAGTTTGGTAC
>CAJUYG010001548.1:27227-63694 GCA_910591675.1 Galerucella calmariensis | reverse complement strand
TAATGTAGATTTAACAAAATAAAATTGTTTGATTTCATAATTTACTATGGATCTACATCAAGTAAAAGCCTCATCTATTCAATTTTCGACTTAGTTTTGTAAGACTTTTCGTCATTAATAAATGGCTGCACAGTTTGTTCACTTGCTTTTAATCCAAGCATTAGATGCTGAAGAGAGAGCACCCCGAATTTATGAAAAACGGCGAAATCTCAAAATACCTATAGCAGTTTGCAAGATGCCTTCATATTTACCTTTATTAATATCCATTATTCTTGTATGCTAGAATTAACAAAAATCAGATCTGAGTTCAAATAATTTCCCTTGGAACCTCAGAACACTTCTAGCAGTAAACGATAAAACGAGGGTAGAATTGGGTAGAATCCGAAAATTTTAAATATTGTACGTCAGGGGATTTGATAAACATCAGCTGAGCCACAGCATGTGCTAATGCTGTATTGCCATGTTTACGCGAATGTGTTTAGCTAACCGTTCGTAAACACTTGCGAACCTCGTATGCGAATAGGAAAGAATACAATATTCATTACGAATGCGCATGTAGCCATTCGTAAATTGTTATATGCGAATGCAAATTTGCATATGCTGAGAATAGGTCCCCAGGAAACTCTAATTTTAGAACGGTATGTATGAAATATGAAATAGTTCCATTTGTATGTTGATACCACGAACTTAATTAGCTAGAAACTATGGAACTATTCAAGCATTTGAAAAGTATGTATATATATTGCTGTGGTATCTATAATGAGCAGCAAACAGCCTCTGTATAACAGACATTTATCTATACCATTTATGGTAAATAGTTTAAGACATTTCACATTAAAAGAATTTTATAAATAAAATTAATGATAAGGAAGTATTAGATAAAAAGGAAAGTGATTTTTTAGAACTTCTATATAAAGTTTTCAGCATAAAATAGTTGTACAATTTAGATTTTAGAGGGTGAAAATACCAATTTTAATGAAATTTAATTTGAAATATGTCAAAATATCCTTCAAAAGTGACTGTTGTCATAGATATTCACAAGTTTTTAACAAATAAGTCTGAATTTGTCACTGATATAGGAAGCATCAAATCGTTTTCGCTCCGTCTGACAGAAACACTACGAAGGTTAGAAAAAGCTGTCAGAGGTGACAATAATAAAAGTCAGTATTAAATTTTAATAAAAACAACGAAGTTTGAAAAAAATTAATGTCAGACTCACACATTTAAATTGGCATTTTCAAAATAAAAATAAAAACCAGAAGAATTAATCGATTGGTCCATTTATGGCAGTTGGTAAAGACAAAAACATAGTAAATCTTGCATGTATTGATGGTTAAAATATAAATAGGATCCCGAAGGAGAAATACCGTAGTGATTTGCTTTGATCTCCAATAAATCATAGGTTCAAGCTACAATCCAGTTGAAGAAAGTAATGTTTTATCTGAATAACAATCTAAAAGTGAATAAATATTTACGTCATTTGATGAAAAAAGGAACGTAATTTTGTAAATTTGAAGTTTTCATTGGAAGAAATATATTCAATTCAATTTGATAAAATTTGAAGCAACACTTAACTTGATAATTCTTGCAAAATTAATATTAACGTGAATAATCTTAGTGACATTAAATTTAGTTTTTTAAATATTTATTATCCGTGGTAGGTACATGTGTAATTTGAATTGTAGCTCTAAGCAAGGTTGTGTTTGACGTGTGTCAATATTATTGATAGATAGTTCTGATAAATTACTTTCTGATATTCTTCTGGTTTTTTGACAGAGATAACGTGTAAGTATCAGATCTATGGTTAAACTTTTTCGTATTGTTTTTGTTAATACTTACACGGAATTACTTTATAGTTTGAAGTTTATTTAGTATTTCTATGGTTAATTTTTTTATATAGAGGGAAGAATGTTGTAGTTTTCAGTGAATTATTTTATTGTTATTTGAATTTATCGAATTTAAAAAAAATAAAATAAAAGATATAGTTGCGTCCAAAAATATTTTTTTCAGTTCTTTCAAAGTAGAAGATACCCTGTTAAATAAAGTAATATTTTCTCGTTATATGAACCCAAGTTTCGGCCCTGAGTGAAAAAAAATTATAAAGCAAAATAATAATAAGGATTATTATAATTTTTTCAGAATTTAAAATCGTTGCGTTTCGTGCATCTAGCGCCCAATATCAAGAAGCATAGGTACAAAAAAAATTTCATTTCAATTAGATACATTGCAAAGTTATAGCCGCGGTTGTATGTTGAAAGGTTTGGAGTGTTTCGACACATACCACAGCAATATATTCAATGTGTAGAAGCCGAATGGAATTTATTCATTATTTCGGCTACCACACATATTTATAAAAAGTCCCGAAACAGATCAATTTGAAATTATAAATTGACATGCTTTAACGTGAAAATGCGGTACCTATTTTCAACCCACTTGTGATATGTAATTTAGAATACTTTTTAAAATACCGTCGTTTTCAAGTTCATTGTGATAATTAAGATACAATGAAATAAAATTATGTAGTTGAGGAAATTTTCCACAATACAATCAAAAACTGAAGTGTAGTGCGATATAATCTAAGACACTGAAAATATCCATAAAAAATGTCAATGAAGTATACGGAGGTATGGGAGGGAGTATGGGAGGGGGGATCAAACTTAGCTTGAAAAAGAGAGCTTTTTATTCCAAATTCAACAGTGTATCACAGTGAGGGTAATCGAGTGGATAGTTATACCAAATTTTCCATTTGTTGTTTATTTGCAACAATCTTGTAATAACCTTACGCAAGAGATAATACATGCGGCATGTTCACGTGAACTGCTTAGACGGTTCAATGCTTGTATAGCGGTAAAGTTGAACTAACAACTCAACTTCAAATGAAGATGTTTTTAACATTACTGCTATACGTGCGGTTTTGCCGCGTTGTACCGATTCTGGTCATTTGCACATCTGTGACGTAGCATTCATGAGATTTTAAGCTAACTCTACATATATTTTAAACCATTCTAACACTGATAAATGTCATGAGAATCGATGACCCAGTTTTTCATAAGAAAAGAAAAAACGACACAAACTATAAGGAAATGCTAGCTGTCAAGTTCGACCGGAGCTATTATAGATCATAACTCACCAAACTTAACGAATAATGCTTAGCTGCAAGGAGCCATAGTTGAGAAAAAAAGATGCAGCTTGAAATAACGGAGCCAGACCACCAACAAAGCGACAATGTCGCGCTATTGATTATTCTTGCATAATACAAATAGTTTTTGTTAATCAAATCTTGCTATAATGTAATTTTTCAACTAATGATCAATAAAAACTTATATATGGACAGCCTACAGCACAGTTTTGCAAAATTCAGAAATTATCAATAAAAACAAATCTATGCAGTAGTTTATTTTTCTTGAAAGTTCCTTTGTATGGGTGTGTATTATATGTCTTTTATTAAACTACTCAGGAACATGTCTCCCTTTAATTGCTGCAGTAACATTCCTGAAGTGACATGATTATATGTGTGAATAAATCGCAAGAAAACTATTATCGAGCCGTAATAGGGAGAAGCGTGACACTGACAGATGATGATTTTCGAGTAATGTAAAAGTCAAAATACTTCGTTTGCCGCATTTTACCTCACCTGCCGCAAATGCAGCAGTGAAGGGAGGTAAACTGTTCGTTCACTTCCGGAAATCAATCTGATAATTGACGGTTTCACTGACGGTTGGCGATAAATACTTTTTTCTACTAACGTGCGGAAAGTGAATCTTTTCCGCACTAAGAAGCGTGCGGAAAAAGTCACTTTTTCGCACTAGTGCGGAAAGTAAATTTATTGACATTTGAAGAATATACTGACATTTGAATATTCAAATTATGTATTTTGTATATCCAAGTTTACCAAATGACTGAAAAATTAAGAAATTTATTAGAATTCTGCTATAATTTTCAATAAAGAGGAACGCGTACGCTTCAATAATTTTTCAATGGCTGGTATAAGCCTCATCAAATGATTGTCAAATAATAATAAATATCTGACATTTCTCATCTGTCACTTTGAATCAACATAGCAACAAATAAAAAAATAATCGTCAGTCAATACTCTACGTTATCAAAACCAATTTTACCGTCGCAGCTTTTTCTAAGAGATAATTTATCCATAGAAGAAAAAATAGTGTACCTAACACGTGCGTAAAGTGACTTTTCCGCACGCGATTGCTGGCCGAACTCCGCTAAAGCGTCGTTCGGCCATCTGCAATAGCGTGCGGAAAAGTATCACTTTCCGCACTAGTTAGGTAAACTACTATTTTGTCACTTCGGTCACGTGGGACGGTTTTTATAACGGATGAGCTCTGTTGGTATTGTTAAGGTTTAAATTTGATAATGCTTTGGCTATTTTGAAGACAAGAATTTGATTGTCCAGGGATGGGTTCAATAATCTGCGGTATATGACTTAATAGTTCGTGGCACAGAAAGTTGACTATTAAATTCCCACTATTAAATCCTCATGTAGCAATTTCTATCAAATTACATATTGTGATGGTTATCTATACCGCTTCCAAGTTCAACAACGACTATTTGCTGCTGACAAACATAGAAGAGAAATTTACTGTGGTCAAATGTTGAGCATAACGCGTTATAGAGGGAAAATTACTGTTGCTATTGTTAGGGATTTAAAGAACTTCTGCTGTCCACAAAATCTACAGGCGCGTACACAATTGTTTCAACAAGCCATAGTACAGCAGTGCGCAGCTTAGAATTACTGTGTCAGCGTTGTGATAATAGAATAATCTCTCAAGAAACAGAGTTCGAATGGCTTTTTCATCCGCCCTAACTAACGCCACCTGATGCATACAAAGGATGTAACAAAAAATATTCCATGAAGTATTATTACAGTTTCCTGTTATATTATCGTATTTAATAAAAATTATTATTTTTTTACGCATAAAAGTTTGGAAAAATATGTCTTGGTACCTATAGCCCGGGAAGTACCCAGTTGTTGCTTCTTAGACAGTCACTTTTTTGAAAAATATTTTCCAAGACTTATAAAGCGCTAAAATAATTAGTATTCTGTGATATCTAAAATATATCTCACCCGGAAAACCCGCCTGTGATTATTCCAGAACTTCATGGAAAAGTCAAACATTTTTTCCAGCAACCACTTTTTATAAATATGTTTAGTGACTCACAACATCGATACGAAACTTGTTTGGGTCGAAAGGGGCATCACTTTGAACACTTAAGTTATAATATATTATATTTTTGGTACAGGTTATTTTGGCGGATATTGTATAAAATTGAAAATTACTTGTATGAAAATTCATTTTCTTTGTGGCCCTACTTTCCTGGTGATTACTGCTAAAATAATATAAGTTCCTCAATCTTGGTTTTGCTTGCAAAATATGTAAAACATCTTACTCAAAATTTATATTTTAATGTCTCTTGATTGGTCTTTATTGATTTTGATAGATTGGTTTCTTATTATCATAATACCTAATGGTCAACATAATTTTGTAACATCACATTTCCCCTTAAATTTATCAAAATTTGTCGGTCTCATGTTGATATTCATTGTTCAATTCGTGTTAGTTTTATATTTAATTGAGTGTTTTATATTGTTACTGACATTGGTGGAAGATCAGGAGAGGATTACTCGTCGGAACCTGAACCAATCTGTCCATTCATCCACATTTGGAAAATTGTCTCTATTTTTCAATGTTCATCTTACACTATATTGTGCTGCTATTATATACCTTGTGTGAATAATAAATGTATTATTATTATCATTATCATTGGAAGGAAAACCTCCTTCCCTCCACTCACAACCATAAAGTTTCATTCAACAATTTGTTCAATGCAATTTGTTCATTGCTTGAAATGTTAAATATTTATCTCATCAATTTGTATATTCCATTCGATATATTTGCATTTGTAACATCTTGTTTGTAACCATTACGGTTCAAATTCATACCATTCAATATCTTCCATATTTCTTCCCTCATAGCCTGATATTGGTAATATCTTATCGAGACTAGTAGCAGCATTTTCGAGGTCTTGCTGGAGATCATCCAGTGAAGCTGGTATGTCTCCAATGCAACATTTCCCCCCATAAATAAATGTTGAGCGGTGTTAAATCTGGTGATCTTGCAGTTCCTTCTAGACCTCCTTTCCCGATCCACTAGTATGGAAACGTATCATTTAATAATTGCTTCACACGTAGACCGTATTGGGGCGACCACAATGTCACACATTTTCATTTACCGAAACCTGACCTACTCGACCTAGAAATATTGCTTTCACTTTTAAGCGTAAAATATTGAAAAAACATTTCAACCCTGTATAACATTAAAACATAACACTTGTGCAGGTAAATGCCTATCTGTGAATACCTTCACTTTGATATATCACAAAAGGGGTGATGCCTTTTGAAAGTCGGGATTTGGAGGTGCATGAGGATCACTCCACATCCAAAATATGTTAATTCTAGTTTCCCCTACCTGTAAAACATTTATACCAAATTGATTTTTTCCTAATTTTTTCAGTTTCAGAGAAATTTTCCAAATTGATGAAACTATTGGTGAATTTAACATGATGGATTTAAGTTTGAAATATATCGTTGGCTTCTACTTCTTTAATAACTTATCCACACAAACATCATGGAGAGCCGATAATTTTTGAAAAGCAATAAGTGGTTACAGGTTTGAATAACAAAAAATTGAATCTAACTGAAATGGATTTCATTTGAAAACTTTTGTTTCATTTATCAAGAAATGTAACTGAAATGGATTTGTTGAAATTGTATAACTCAAGCACAATATTTAAAGAGATTCACCACCATATATTCCAACCCCAGTTATAAACTTTCCTGGATGTTGATTGTTTTTTCTTCAGAAAAAACTCGTGGAATGGAATCTGACCACCACTAACAGTTATGTCTATTGACAGTCCCGTTGAGATTAAAACTGCATTTATCCGAAAAACAAATGTTAAAAAGGAAATGTAGTTCCTGTTGAGCACACTCATTCATGATTTAACGAAATTCTAGGCGGCTTTCATAATAGTGTTCGTTGAGTCCGTGAACGAGATGAGTTTTATACAGATGGAATTTGTTGGCTCCAAAAAATCATTCGACGAGTATATTGATTCAGTCCAGATGATTCTGCTAGCTTTATTGTACTGAAAATATAATTATTAATAGCATTACTGACGTTAGTGGAATACTTTTTCCATGGAAAGGATTGACAATACTCATTTCGCGAGATTGTATCAAGTACCTTTTATTGACAGTACAAAAATAACATTGATTAAATCATACTTCTGCTATAGTGACAACAAGAAAGTGATTACTGGAATGATACTACTCTCTTTTGTGACTTGAATTTTCCCATTATCTTTCAAAGGCCTGTACCGATTTCATCCACTTTGTAACTCCCTTAAATTCACAAATAGGTGCATTTTCTGCCTTTACTCTCCTGAAAAAACCACTTAGCTCGCTGCGCTCGCTCGTGCATCTTATACTCTCTGGTTGCTTAAGCTCATCTTCTTCCCTTATGACAATATACTACAAAGCCTTTGTTCAAACCCCTCGAAAAATATATCTAGCTGAAAGTTTTGGCGCAATATTACTTTGTTTTTAGATCTTCAACACTCATTAATCTACATAAAAACAGTAAACATCACATGCAACAATTCATAATACTATTGACATTCTTTTTTTAATTTCTTGGGAAATTAAACCACAATATTTTTAAATTCTTTATTTCAACGTTTCGGTAGCGTTCCAGCTACCGTTGTCAAGAAAAAATAAGTAGAAATCAATTTTTATCCCTAACTGACACAACAGAAAAAATTTGACAACTAGACAATCAAAAAATATTTTGAAGTTATATTATAATATTTTTGTTATCAAATTTTTATTAAGGTCCATTCATAGTAGATCATATCTCTGGCAAAATGTGAAATGAAATATTTCATTTTATGACATTCCAACGATATGATAGTCTACTATAGTTCATTTTAAAACCAGGAGGAGTAATTTGAAAAGCCTTACTCACACCACTAAAAGTTACCAGATTAGTTACTAAAGGGTGTGTTCCGAAAACGTAGTCAACAGTCGTGTTCCAAATATATTGAATATGCCTTGATAGCAAAGATATTAGTCATAAGTCGATTTCTCCTCTGATCTGCAGTATATTTTTCAGATGTACCTACGCATTAAACAAAATGTAAGACTTTTTCCTGTTTTGTTTCTTATTCAAACATCAGAAGATTCAGATTCACATCGACAACAAACAAATTATGGTCATTGTTGATGGTGGAGAATTACAGATAGTCAAGTTACTTTAATTATATTTATTACAATTAAATTGAAAAGAATATGACTATTGATAATATGTTATGGCAATAACAATACTACAAAATTAATAGCATTGTAGAGCAATATGCAGTATTAATTTAAACATTTCCAACAGTTATCTTTATGTTTACGGATTAAGTGTAATAAACCACTTTTCAAATACTTCTGAGATACCTTCTTTTTAACTTCAAAAACCAATAATGTATTTTCTACCAAACCCATTCTTTTCTATATTGTTTTATATCTTCCATTGCATGTTCTTCCGATGAACTTTGACGAATTTTTTCCAAATATGTATATAACAAATAAATAGTATAGTTAAAATAATACCCTTCTTGGTGTGCGTCATCGATTGTGACGTATATCCGGGTTTTCGGCATGTCGTTTATTTTATTTGCTATTTTGACATATAGCTAACCTTAAATTTGATAAATAAGATCATCAGGATTGTATTTAGCCAAATTCGAAAAGGCTATGCAATTAATAATTGCCAGCTTCTTTTTCTAACTGAAAATACTTGAGAACTTTCAAAATACTGATGTTTTTCCGTGTATTCATGCATATTTTTGTATAATTCATATAAATAAAACATTAAGATTAATATTCACTTTTCATAAATAATAATTGACCGTAAACAACAAAGTACACACCTGACAAGAACTGTCAGTGTGACAGTAGAAAAAGACGTAAGACACATTGCCGCTACGAAAGTTACGCCTTCATAGTATCTTAACCTCGTCATTGATAGGTTGCGCTGGCGCGTAATCTAAACATCAACCAATCAAATTTTTGTAAGTCAAAGATTAGGGTTAACATTTGTAAAACATTCAAACGGTTCATTATTGTGATATTTTGATTAGGATTAATCACAGACCTGCCTTTTTTTCCATTTCTTTCTACGTAATGTGATGGAAGGACATTAACAATCGATGACGCACACCAAGAAGGGTATTATTTCAACTATACATACATTTTATTCGTCAAAAGGTGACACAGATAAATTTAATTTGTTTCAAGAAAGTCTCAACGTTTCTTTGGAACTTGCAAAATTTTGTCCATCACAGATAACATTTTTGTTCTTCGAACGACATTTTTTATTCACTCATCACAATTTTTCAAAAGTCCTGGGGACCTATTCTCAGCTGCTGAATGTTGAGATACGTATACGTAATGTTTATAAATGCGAAGGTTCCTATTTTTGAACATTCGCAATTGGTTCGCATGCGTATGTATCATTCGAAATTGTAGCGAGCGGGATATTTTAAGTGAATCACATATACGAATGCGTATTTGCCATACATTACCTCGCTTTTGTATATGTTTTAAACTGTATGGTGTATTAATTGACATATATGTCAATGGGTGTATTACAATTTATTCGTGATTTTGAGTTCGAGTTAGTTTTGTAAGAATTTTCGTCATTAAATGAATGGCTGCACAGTTTGTTCACTTGCTTTTAATCCAAGCATCAGAAAATGCTGAAGAGAGAGCACCCCGAATTTATGAAAGACGGCGAAATCTCAAAATACCTATAGCAGTTTGCAAGATGCCTTTATGTTTACCTTTATTAATATCCATTATTCTTGTATGCTAGAATTAACAAAAATCAGATCTGAGTTCAAATAATTTTCCTTGGAACCCCAAAACACTTCTAGCAGTAAACATAAAACGAGCGTAGAATTCGGTAGAATCCGAAAATTTTAAATAGGCTTGTTCTCATAAGCATCACAGACAGTCTTTGACAATCCGGATTCGGCGTAAAGACCCTAAATCGTTCTAACGAGAACGCTTTTGGGTCTTTGCGCCGAATCCGGATTGTCAAAGACTGTCTGTGATGCTTATGAGAACAAGCCCAATATTGTACGTCAGGGGATTTGATAAACATCAGCTGAGCCAGAGCATGTGCTAATGCTGTATTGCCATATTTACGCGAGTGTGTTTAGCTAACCGTTCGTAAACACTTGCGAACCACGTATGCGAATAGGAAAGAATACAATATTCATTACGAATGCGCATATAGCCATTCGTAAATTGTTATATGCGAATGCAAATTTGCATATGCTGAGAATAGGTCCCCTGGTATTCCACCAATATTTTCTGCACTATATAATGTTCCTCTACTTCAGTATTCCCTTATACTCGCTAAACCGACTTCACTACTTTTAAAAAAATGTAAAGTAATAATGTACCCACTGCTTGAGAATATTTTTGGTTTTACATCCAATATTTATTTATTAATCTGTCAGAACTATCAAAAATTAAAACTATCAGCTGATGTCAATATTAAAAAGTGGTGTGTGAAACTGGGCTGAATCTGACCAATCAGAGGTCTACAGAATTGCCAACTTAAATTCAAATCACTCCTCCTGGTTTTTAAATGAGGTTTAGAAGATACTATTGACATTTTCCGAATTTTCCGAAATTTAAGATTTGCAGCACAATCACAATCATGTACTTTTAATAGGTCTCCATATTGAAACTGGTTACATTGGACCATCAGAAATGCGTTTGAATCCATAGGAAACGTGCTTACAACGTATTTCCGGTTAAAGCTATAATTATTTGAATGAAACTTGAGATTTGTTCATCAACGTGTTGGTGTTCAATCACTGGAATACTTACACTATTTTTTTCAGTCCATTCAAGTATCAAAAGCAAATACATTTTATCGAGAATTTGATCAAAACAAACTAGGTCAACTATTTTTTCCTAAACTGATGCCATTCCTAAAATAATACTATTACGAGCGAGCACATATCCGCTTTGAGACCTACTATAAATTCAACGAATTTCAAATAAATGAAGTGCCCGTTTTCCCACTGTTCGACATCGAGATAGAATTCGGAATTTATTTGACCTAAAGAATGTGTCGGAACTAAGCCAAATTGTATTTTGTGGCATAGATAGACAGGAATTATTGGATAACGCCTATCAATAAAAAACTTTTTGTTCGGTAATTTGAAAATCAACAAAAAATTTCTCGAGAAAACTAACAGCGAAGTTGAATTGTAATAAATAATGCTTCTAGCAAAAATCACCTGAATTCCTTTCAGTACCTAAATTGTGAATGGGAATGTTAATATTACAACTGATGGACTCAAGAATAATTGTTAGCAGGTACCACAAACAATACGGGATATAATCGATTGATTGATTAGTTCGGCATCATTAGTCAGAGGCTTTAAGTCCTTGGTCATGAGGATTTCCGTGCTCTTGGTTGTTTCGGATATATGAAGTGACTGTAGTCTTTATAAGGCTCAACAGTTCTTTCACTGGGTCGTTCCTAGAGAAATCTTCCCTAGAGTCTCCAGTCCTAAAAATCCATATATCCAATGAGACAGTGTTTAACATTAGAAGATAATGTGCGTGGGAGTTTTTTTACTCTTTCACGCTCAACCGACAGATATGTTCCACCCTTCACACGCCAATTGTATGCATGTGCTTCCTTATGGTACAGTAACCGATAGATAGTCCCATCCTTTTCCTTATCTGGCCCATGCTAAGGCCTAATATTCCGTTGGTGAACTAATTACCTGGAGTATAGGCACCCTTGTTGAAAACTCCTACTTGTAGTGAAGAAAAGCTGTCGTACGCTCCAGAAATGTCTGGAAGAAGGGTAGAGAGGTAGTCGATTTGTGAATAGGTTAAATGAATTTAAGTGACTGAATGCGAAACACAGACAATTGTGTCTCTGCCTCTACAAACTCCAAACTGTTGGTCAGGTAAGTAGCCATCACTGTGAAGGTGGCGATTCCCTTCCGTCAGACATTGTACTGGTCGAAAAATGGCACAGTTAATAATGGAAAGAATTTACAGTATGCAATGTGAATATTGTGAATAGCACAATAAACTATAACAACCCATTGAATTGGATTCAAAAGAAGTGACAAATATGACAACCATAATATTATGGTACCAGCGGTGTCGTTCAACTGACATAAGCAGTATTTCATAAGGATTTGAGAATGCGTAAAAAAGCAGGATACTTTTTAAAAAATTACATAGTTTAGAATTATTTTCAAAATTACGAAGATATGACAATTGAATCTATGGAAATCGTGCAATATGTTCACGAAATAAATCAGGCGCTTCACGCGTCAAACTCTCTTTGTATATTGATTTGGGAATGGGACGTAGTCCCCATATTTCACCGTGTGCTTGTCTGAATATCATAGAATGCTCAATGTGGGTCTCTAGAAGGGTCCGAGGTCCTAGCCTCTCCAACTTTCTTCTACAAACAATGGTTAATCTGGAAGAACTTCAAACCCTCTCTCATCACTCGCATTTGCCATTTGCCGTCTTATTGACTTTTTTTTAATACAGTGACTTTATAAGAGCTTGTTCAATCATCCTTTGCCGTTACTTAATACTTTGTCCAGCTTGCTCTCTCATTAATGGAATGGATGAGACGGAATTGTGACGTCATTAACGTATTTCTTATTCAAGATCGACATAAATTTCATCTGTTACTTTTGACAGTTCAGTTGTCATTGATTATAAATTCCAGGTTAAGTGTAAAATGACATTTAACTAATATTAGACATACGTAAAACAGCAGAATACGTCACCCATTATGACGTATGGCAAAGGATGGGTGAACAAACTCTATCTGCGGTCATTTTGGCTGCCAATGTTTTCACCACTGAAAATGAGTAGATTATCAATTTTTCAAGCATACAGTCTATCCACCAGCAGCAAGTGTCCCTGGTGCCTTTCTGTCTCGATGTCCCTGATCTTGAGTCTAGAGGTATAATGTTAAATACTCCCAAGATATCCAGGAATGCTCCCGGCGTTTTTTTTTGAATTTCCAAAAACTTAGGTGGATCGTAATTTGTTTTCGAATAAATTATTCCAAGTGAAATTACAACAAATTGTTTTGCATACGAAATAACATGAAATATAACAATTTTGCAAACTCAGCTCTTTTGCATCCAAATTCAGTAATAATTCCATAAAAAAAGATACAAACTACAAGCCCTGATTGAAAAAAAAACCTCACGAAGATGAACTTTCAAAATTGACTTGGTGAAATACACAATGTAACAACATTTTTGCTGTTTAATTCAGTCATAACATAAATGGGAGACCCGTTCGAACGCGACCATATAAATATTTGCTGTATTTTCTGTTTTCATAGGTAATTTGGAAAAAAGCTCTTTTATGGTGTAATATTCCGACAAAACTGGTTTAAATGTATACGAAGTGAAAAGGTGAATGTATTCACAACGTGAACTACAAAGAACTACAAAACCTTCAAGCTCGTTAAAAAAAACCTGAAAACCATATTTTAATTCAATCGTCAAAGTCTATTGGATGATAATACACATATTTTTTAAAATGCTGATATCGACCTTCAGGAACTCAATGTGTACATAATAACCATCTGACATTTTTAAACTTCAAACTTTTTTCACTCCAATCATTATATGGGGAAAATTAAGAGCCTAGGGCAAGAAACGACGACTTCTTACCATATATGGAGTTATTTAAAAGTCCTATATCCCCCGACTCATCTTTAAAACCATTATATATGTGATAGTGAAAACTGGAAACCGAAATTTGATGGCTTGAAGTCGCTCACTAGTGATGAAAAGTGACGTATTTGTCAAAAATTGTGAGCAGTTAATTCGAATAAAACCTAACGGCAAGCGATAACTCTTTTCAAACGGTTATTTTTATGCCAAGGACTAGAGTGCTACTTTGTTGGACGAGTCTAACGAAGAAGTATTTCAGCCGCGGTGTACACAACATTTTTTAGACGACGCATAAGATCCAAAACTTTTCCAATTACACTGAGGAAAGAAAATAAATAATAGAGAATTATAAGCATTTTATTCATTCAACAATATAATGTACCTAATGATATTTGCAAAAAATAATCCTGAATTTTTGTTTTTAAACGTCAATATTGTCGGGTTCAGTGTTGTAAACCTCTGATTGAAGATGACCTCCATAAATCCAAAGGTGTGAGCTCCGATGATTGAGCTGGTGTTACCTATTATTTATTTAAAATAATAAGGCAAGATAAACTGCAACGGCGACTCAATGTGGAGAGCACCTCAGGTGTGAATTCGGAGACCAAACTAATATCAATTCAGGGAGTAGTCTTACCGGCTCGCGGGTAATCCTACTTTATTTAAGTTATTGAAGTTATATTGAATTTAATGAGATAATAAATGAAGTTAAGAAACCAAATGAATTCAATTAGTTAATAAATCAAGTTAAATGTAATTAAAGTTAATCAACAAAGGTAAGTGGGCGCCACCCTGAATAATATTAGTCGACTTGTTTTTCACCTCACCACTCTCTATCAACAAACCTGGAAATGTTGGAAGGGAAGGAATATGAACAACGTTGTTAAATTTACAAGTTGTATAATGATTGAAAAATATCACAGTAAAATATAAAAAAAATGTTGGTTTTGTGAGTTGAAGCACGTTGGTTTAAAATTGGTTCACTTGTTACTTTCCTTAATTTTCCACGTGTCTGATGGAAACTACTTAGTCCGGAATTGGCAGGTACAAAGTTCAGGTACAAAGTTCCAGACTGTTTTGTGGCCTCAGGTACGTCTCAGGTACTAACTCAGGTACTAAGTAAGTCCAGGTAGTCCAAGTTCACATTGAATGCACTTCAGGAAAGATAAAGTTTGAATGGAAGATAAATTTTAAAAACTCAACTGGACTGTTTCATGGTTCACAGGAGAAAGAAAGCTTATTCTCACTACTCGCTATTAAATTGTTGAACTATGCGATGAGCAATCGACATACGTTACATATTTTTTTCCTGTTCACATGCTCCGCTTCGAGAAAGAATTTACGTATTCGTAGTGTGTTCTTAATTTATATCTCTGTATAGGAGAGAAGAATTGAAATATTTGACCAATATCAGTGTATACTGAACCTCACCAACGGAGATTATTCGTCGCACATTAAATGTAAAAATTTTGCCTTTTAGCGGTGATCGGTGCTACAGGTTTTCGACGAGAATCACATGTTGATAAGAAAAAAGGACTGGCTACTCGCCGTCCGGTAGATATTTAAATATTCCAATGATAATGGTCAAATATAACGTTACACTGGCTATTCCATTAAACCTCGTACAATCCATTCACCATATTCATCGTCCAAATATAGTCTAACTACACATTACGGTGGAGAAGCACCAGACTGTTTTAATGTTATTTCCAAATTGACGAATTCATCTGGATATTCTTCCAAAATTCCAAGCAGGTTGATTATAATCCATTATTTCTCATATTGTTGAACGAAAGTGCTGATGGACATTATTTCACAACAGATATGAGTTTTTTTGGAAGAAGGAGCGCGCTGCAAGACGCCCATTCCAACTTGTGTTCTATTTTGTGTATACAGCTATTTTATTCGGAGTGATTCAGCAGAAATTTTGCTTATAACTTCCACCAGCTTACACATAAATCAAGTTTCAGTATACAAGAGATAATATTAAAAGTTCTTTAACCTCAAGATTACTAAATCCGTGGAAAGCAAATTCAAGTGTGCTATAAAATTGGAAAGTATAGGGATCTCACCAGAGATGGAATTAATAAACATATCTGCTTCTGCAACTTTTTCGTATAGACGGTAATATTGTCCAAGAATTCACATATTTATATTCTAATTTTATGAAGGTCGTATCCTTTAGATATTTTTTTGTCTTTTTAACAAGTTATTGTGAAAAGGAGGAATTTTATTCTCAAGTTAGTAGGTTAGTGAGTGGAACAGTGTATTTATTTGATTAGTTTTCCATTTTTTTTCAATTTCATTCAATGTTAACTTATTTTTCATGTGTTTATTAATTATCATGAAAACTATTTATTTTCATTCCTCAACATAAATTATTCATTTTTATTCATTCATTTATTTATTTTTCATTTTATTTTTCAATTTTTCTCATCAATGCTCGTACACTGATATAATCAGGAGCTAATATTCGTAGTTTTGTATGTGACGAATGGACTCAAAAACTTCTGGATCAATTTCGAAAAAAAATTCTGCCGCTGGAATGCCACATTATTACTGAGTAGCGTAGACTATCTTTATCACTGAAAAAAATAAGTGATCCTCAGAAATCCCCACTAAAACCAACCAATGTCTGGAAATATACGAGTATTCTGAAATGAAGTAGCTTTCGTTGTCTGGTAGCTTAGATCTTTTGAACTACTCAACGGATTCCAATGCAGTTTCCAGCAATAGATCAAGTGATTTAAAAGCAAGGTTTATATGTATAACTGGCGACCTACCCTGACTTGACACGAGTACAATTAAATAATTTTTTTTATTGGTGAATTATTTTACCTATTTAAAGCACGCCTCAGCGTGTTTAAATCGAACTTTTTAGCACGCGCGTGTTTTAAAGTTACCGTGGCAACATCAACAACTCGAGAAACGAAGTCTAAATCTATGGTCTGAATCATGTCTAAATGTCAATTTTTTTATTATTGATCTGACAGGAGTAGTTTGTAACGTCAAAACTTTTATTCGAACGATATTTAACAATGTCAAATTTATAAGTTAAAATGGAAAGTGCCGTTGGTATTGTTTGAAATATTAATATTACCATTTTTCAAATCTTAGGAAATGGTATTTGTATTAATACTATTGACATTCACAGAACTCAATAAGGTTGAACTTCCATCAAAATACAAATTAGTTTATGTTTTTCTCATTTTCATGACAACGCAAGGTGTACATCATATACGTCACGAATTCAACCATTTGACATTTAGTTGACGTTTCCATCTATGATTTCCATTTCTTGTTGTTGTAGTAGTTATAGACCGGTATTTATAATTTCAAAGTGCACCAATAAAAAAAATATCGTAAAGTATTCGTGGATAACTGGTCTTTAAAACACTTGCTCTATTTCAAGCACTCCGGCTTCGCCGTCGTGCTCCAAAAATCGCGCGTGTTTTAAAGACCTTAATATCCACTTATACTAATAAATGGCTAAACCGATTTTAATGAAATGTTTTGTATGTGTTTGAGTGAGCAGCTGGATTGTTTAGATTAACGTCCTCCCGATCTTATTATGTTCAGAGTGACTATCATTCCTCTATTTGATATTCCCTGAAGCCTGAATCCATCTCATAGTCGGAAAATTTGGTTGAAAACTTGTAAAAATGTTACCCTGTATGATTTTTTTATGAGAACCTTGCTACTCATATAGCAAATTATTTCTGAATATACTCTCAAAATCGGTGTACAGCACTGATCTTTACATCGATTTTCCTGAGGAGATTGATAATTTAGCCAAAGTATCAGCTATTACAATTTCATTTTCTTTCATAAGTCCATTATCCAAACCACAATCATATTTTTGTTTGGTTGTATTATGTTACAGTATAGTATATTAAGCATATCTAATTTCAAATGGGATATTTTTGTACTAGTGTGAATATGTATTGGGCGATCTACTAGGCTTCTGAGATCTGTGACAATCACTGTATTCTCTGGTGATTTCGGAGTAACATGATTCATGGCAAGTTATACAGGGTAACTTTCTAGTGTATAAATTGGGGTTTCCTCGTAGAATTTCCGATAAAATTCACAGAATATGGTAGTATCATCCAATGCACATCCGCATCCTTCGCTCATCTTTGAACTGTCTGTATTTGTTCCTCGGTCAGGCACTATTATTTTGTTTGGTGAAGTTTTCATTTAGATCTATGTTACTTTTATTTTAGTTGAAAATAAAAAACGATGTTGTTCAGCATAGTATGGAAGTGTATTTGACAAGTAAACAATGTCTTGCTAGCTGGTGAGAAAGGTATAGCTGTCGACTGTTAATGGAGTTTTTTTTTAAATGCCAGTAGGAGTGACTGAGAACTTAGATTTAAAAATAAAATGGAACAATTCACTTTTATTGAATCCCTATTATGTTCAAACTAATGTTCAATTTAACTTGTGATGCGTGTCGCGACACAGTAGATTTATCGAACGAGTGTATTAGGAAACGTTCACATACGAATAAATTACAAAAAGCTCATTTGTATAGAGTTCTACGAGTCTAATCAAAACTATTGAATCAATTCACCTGGAAATTGATCCACGACAATTATGCCTGAACTATCTCCTAGGTATAGTGTATTCATGAAGGAGAGGAATTGATAAGACGATGAAAATCCCATTTCTTAGAGCGCACCATTGGCTTAGGAATTTTGCCAACACATCAATTGAAAAAATTAAAAAAAGACAGTAGTTAAAAATATATGTTATATTTCAGCCTGATTGAAAAATTTTCCATTGTTCGTGTTCTGTGAATGAATAAACGATACACTATTTTACTCAATTGTGTTCAATGAAAGCATTTTCTTTCATCATTTTATTGATCTTCCCCTCCATAAATTCAGGTTATTTCTGTTTTCCACATCTATTTGCTAACAAATATTGATCTGATAAATATTTGTCATGGGATTACTAACTGTTTCACCATCAAGGAGAGTTGTAGATTTGAGTTGGATAATTGGAATGTTACGGGAAATGTAATCATATTGATAGGTATTTATTGTATATAAAAAGTAGGCTTAGTCAAATTGTGGGATACGTCAAATTTTATTTTAAATATATAGTGAATGTGAAATGCATCAATCGTAAGTTTATATACCTACCTATCTGGAACTATCTACAATAACAACGTATTCCAGATATGTACAACCATATCATGGATACTAACAATAATAACGGCAGTGAGTTTGACAAAGGCTTTTGTGAATTGAGGAAGCATGTCGCAAATAAGAATTGGTGAGGAAGCATGTCGCAAACAATAATTGGTGATAATTGCTGTCGATGATATAGAACATCTGGGCTGTGCTACTATAATTTAAATTAATGATGCGAAAATCAAGCTTGACAAAAATTTCACGACCACAGATTTATTGGATCACAAATACAAAGAATATGCATAATTAAGACCTGCAACACAGGAAAACAGATTTTTTCTCAACTGAAAAAATTAAAAATACACCAAGTGTACGATCCGATGTTATGGATCTCTTCTTCGAGAGCTCTTATGGAGAGAGTTAAGTTTCAGGACTGTACAATTTACCCAAAAATCCTGTTTGAAATCGGGTTTCAATTTAGAAGTTGCCAAA
The DNA here is from genome assembly GCA_910591675.1 of Galerucella calmariensis. Lineage (NCBI taxonomy): Eukaryota > Metazoa > Arthropoda > Insecta > Coleoptera > Chrysomelidae > Galerucella > Galerucella calmariensis. The sequence continues at coordinate 44,240 of CAJUYG010001548.1, read as the reverse complement.
TTAGCGACAATACAAAAAAAAGGACCGGTAAACGAATAGACATTTACTCACCTCAGCAGATATCTCGTCGACACAAACCCTTAGAGAGCTCTCTCCAACGCAGCTTCAAATACCATCACTTGCAGTCTATTTTTTATAACGTGAAGAACTCACAGGTAAAAATAAAAAAATATTAAAACTGACTCGTGTTCAATTACCTAAGTGCTGTCGATGGAATGAATCGTAAAATTGTTGTGAATCTCTAATTAAACGCGAGCATAAAATAACCACCACGACTACAAAAGCTTGTTGTTTGGGTTGTCAACTTCGCTGGAAAATAATTAAAATTATTCATAAACACATACAAGTCATTGTTTCCGAAGATCATCAGCAATAACTCTGATAGATGCAAGAGGAGCTATTATCATTCTCAAGAGACATGCACGATGGAAGTCTTCTGCTATCGCTGATGAGTATATCAATGTCTTAACCACAAACAGGATCAATGCTGTATCTTAAATTGTATGTGCAAGGCGTGCAATATCTGAAGAAACTATTCGGTTACCAATAAATCCAAGACCAACAACGTCAATCACGATTACAAGCAGCAGATTTTCTCATAATATCCAAGAAAATATAGAATCTAATCTGTCCTTCTAAGTTTTAAAATTTTATCTCTGCACCAGTAGGAGAGTTTACGTGCTTACTCTATTCAGAGGGTACATTCTTTCACCACTTCTTTAGACTGTTCCGTGAAATATTTAGCTCCGTCATAGTATTCCTGTTACCCATTCTTCATAGCCTGTTCAAATTTGGCTTTGTCAAGCATCAACTTCCTACAGTTTGAGGTCTTATATTCAAGCTCCGATACAACATCAAACTGGAAGTATTTATGCTAGGTGAACAACTTCCTCTAATGCCTTCCAGTTTTTTATTCTGTTTGCTTGAAGCCAGCGTTGCATCAATGTGGAACATAAATGCGCCCCTGGCAAAAGTTACTTGTTGTTAATGGTCACTGGGTCCAGTTCAAGCCAACTACCCCCACCCACCGATGTCGGTGTCCCCCAGTATTCCGATTTTACTTGAAAATCACCGGTAAAAACTATGTATAGTCGCAAGAATCACTCGGAAATATTAAATCTAGAGTGCTGTCTTCCATATGAGCAGCATCATTGAATTTTGCAAGAATTGTAACTTTTCTGAAATCCCATGACTTTGTCGTTAATCTCTATAGGTAGAAACATCAAAATCTCCATAAATGAGTATATTGTGATTGGCAATACCATTAATAACTGTTTCAAATGTCTTAACAAAAGATTAGAAATAAAAGAAATTTATAGATTTAGATAAGTACAATAAGTTACAATAAAATCGATATAGCAGCTTATCTTACAGCTAACTACTTCAATCGAGTCATAAGTCAAGCAAAAAGCTGGGATTTTGCTGAGACGCTTCACGTTTATCATCCTCAGCTATCAATGAACCATCACCACTAGATTAACCGATTGCTCTGAAATTTCTATCACATCCAAAATCATACTACTGAACAGGAAAAAGTTCAGTCTCAGTTGTGTTGAATCTCTTGAAATTTTGGCAGTGGATATTGATAAAAAATACTGGAATTGGGTGGGAAAATACAATTTTTGGAAAACGGGATATCGGTTACAAAGTTACGTTGTGGATTTAAGTATTGATTGATTTTCTCATAATTACCAGAATTTAAATAAAACGAGTAATATCCACAATAAATACAATAAAATTAGGGAGCAAAAAAATATGATATGTAGCAAAGCCGTCTTGAAAATGTGAAGCCGGTTCAGAATGAATTGATACTACGATCAGTGGTCAATCATCCTCGCATCCAATTTCGCAAAAAATCCACTTTTACATAACTCAACAACAAACTGGATTATGCAAACACATTAAAATCTTGGCAAAAAATTCTCCCGTAAGCAAAATGCTCTTTACCGACAACACAATCATTTATCAAAAGTTGATAATTAAAAAAGTTTAACTTTTTTCCCGGATGTTTAATGTGTCTAAGCAATCAACGTGCCGCGACATAACTTATAATTATCAGAGTTTGTAGCGGAAACTCTTGGTTGTATACAAAAAATTTAATCAAGTTGTGCTTGAATTTCGTGAGACTGAGGCGACACTGTAAAACCTGTACACAAAAATATGTATGTGCTTGCCAATATCATTAAGAACAAGCGCTGAATAAATTAACACATACTTTTTTACACTTATATAACCAACTATTATGTACAATATAAAAGAAAAGCCGCTATAATATACCCCAATTTATTTTAATGGAATGGTTGAGAGTTCGCTTTTTAACTGAAGAGTATAAGAAATATGGAAAATATACATAAAAACTAAAATTTGCGTGCAATTGGACCATTTTACATCCTCCTCCGCCCAATTACAGACAAAAACACTCCAGAACAATGAATATAATTTAAAGCGAGCAAAAACTCACAATACCATATCGCTCCATCCAATGAAGCACAATTTCAAGTAATAACACAACTGAGCTAGAAATCACTCCAAAACATTTGCATACAATTTAACCATTTTCCATCCTTTTTGACTCAAATACAGACAAAAACACTCCTGAACAATAAATACAATTTGGAACAATAAAAGACACACAATACGACCCTGCTTCATCTAAGGAAGCACAGTTTTAATTAATAACACAATGGTGCTCGAAATCACACAAAAATCACCAATTCAACTTTAAAATGCGAAAGATGCGACGTGAGAATTCACAAAACCACTCAAAAATGGAAATAAGAGTACAGACCATGTTCTACCCTTTTCCACTCAAATACAAACATAAACACATAAGAACACAGTCCACAATTTGAAATGCTGAGCACCAGTTACGACTTATTTTGTGTAGCCCTGTAGATTTGGAATTAAGGAATTTATTTACGTTAAAACGATTTTTAATATACTTCACTATTGTCCAAAATTATCAACAGCGCAATATTCGTTTTTGGTATACAGGATTCGTGAATGATCATTTACTGCGTTTTCTTAAATGGAACACCCTGTATTTTAGTGTCGTAGTGGAATGGTATTGTATGGCACTATATTATTTCTTCAGTATTCCGTATACTCAATTTTCTCTATTTGTGAGTTATTGATGATACTTTCAGCCAAACATTATTTGAAACAATTATGTGAAATTTTGTTAGTTTGACTTTGGACCTTTAACAAGGATATACAGGGTGGGGCAAACTTCTGACATCTGAGGATTACATCGTTGTGGTGATAGATAGAACTTTATAGTTTTGTGTGAGCTAATACAGTTGCTGAGGGCACATTTTGAAAATACTTTCGATTCTACAGGGTAATCCAAAACCACGTAGCAGCACAAACTTACATTTTTTGAATGGAACGTACTATATTTTGTTTAAGAATCGAAAAGATCTCACCGAGAGTGTTACAAAAATATAGCACTCTAATATATTATAAGGTTGTTTCACAAAGATATGGCCAATTATTAGCAAAAAAGACCTCCTCTTTAACACTCTGCAGAACAGTAAATTAAAATAAATCAACAGGTCTTTGTGTTCAAATGTTATACAGACATCATTGGCTGTGCTCAGTATTAATGACTTTTTTATCGGTGGCTTCTTCAATACAGGGTGAAACAAAACGCAAATCAAGCAATATCTCAAAATTTTTAAATGAATCACCCTATAAGTCTTTTTACAATTTGTTAGTACAATTTATAAACTTTCAAACGATGTAGTAAACTTAGGGCACTAGTTAATGGAAAATCGTAGATATTTTATAATAATGGTCAAAAACAAGTATTTCACATACACAAATTAAATGGTATTAAATTTTTACATGCAACATCTCGTGAATTTTAACATTTCTAAGGCATAAATTCTAATCGTAATTTTGGATGCATCTAAAATATCTTTGACTTCTACTGTTACCATTAGAGGAAGGAAACAGGGAATTATGTTGGAAGAAATATTTTTGCTTACTGTAAGTAGGCTAATGTCATTATAGTACTAATAAATATAAAAGCAGTTTGTAGTATTTACGAAATAATTACTTAAGTCACCACAAACAGTATAAATTAGTTATGTAAAATGCAAGCTTGTAATTTATTTTCCAACTTTTTCTATTTTTGAAAAACTAACAATTATGAAAACCAACATTATAAGAACACTCACATTTACATAAATGAACATTGACATTCTATAAAAAGTATAGTAGTTTATGCTAAGTGTTCAAAATGGCGACCATTTACTTCCATACATTTCATTCCAAAAACGAGATTCTTACTCTTTCCAACATAGCTGGAGTTATTGTGGAAAATGCGTTACAAATCCTTTCTTTCACGTCTTCTCTGGTAGTAGGTTACGTTTGATACAGAAGTTGCTTGATGTATCCCCATAAAAATAAATCCATCGGTGTGAGATCTGGAGATCGAGAAGGCTACGGAATTAGTCCACCACGTCCTATCCACCTGTCGGTAAAATTTCTGATATACAGATGCTCCATCTTGTTGGAACCACAAGTTAACTATTGTGTTTGAATCAACTTTCTAAACACAAACGAAGAATACAGCAATATTTCTTTGACATTTATTAGTAGATACTATTTTGATAGTAGCCCACTCCATATAATCAAAAATATGGCTTGATTATGTTTCGCCCATTCTCAAACAAGCCTATAATAACAATTCTTGAAAGTGAAACATGAATAAATATGAAATTTTTAGTAAACATTTTATTTCATTGATTAGATATTGTAGATGCATCCAAAATTACGATTAAAATATATGCCTTAGAAATGTTAAAATTTACAAGAGGTTGTATGTAAAAATTTAATACCATTTTATTTGTGTACGTAAAATACTTGTTTTTGACCATTATCATGAAATATTTATGATTTTCCTTTAACTCATGCCCTACATGTACTACATCGTTTGAAATATCATTAATTGTACTAACCAATTGTAAAAAGACTTATAGGGTGATTCATTAAATTTTTTTTAGATATTGCTTGATTAGCGTTTTGTTTCACCCTGTATCAAAGAAGCCACAGATAAAAAAAGTAATTAATACTGAACACAGCCAATGATGTGTATATGACATTTGAACACAAAGACCTGTTGATTTATTTTAAGTTACTGTTCTGCAGAGTGTTAAAGAGGAGGTCTTTTTTGCTAATAGTTGGCCATATCTTTGTAAAACACCCTTATAATATATTAGAGTGCTATATTTTTGTAACGCTCTCTGTGAGAGCGTTTGTGCTGCTACGTGGTTTTGGAACACCCTGTAGAATCGAAAGTATTTTCAAAACGTGCCCTCAGTAACTGTATTAGCTCACACAAAACTATAAAGTTCTATCTATCACCACAACGATGTAATCCTCCGATGTCAGAAGATTGCCCCATCCTGTATATACATGCGGTTTTGCTATGTTGTACCGATTTTGGTCATTTGCACATCTGTGACGCAGCACCCATGAGGTTTCAAACTAACTCTAATATCAGATAATATATTACTAGGTCCAGTCTGAGACTCACATTTAAAACTTTCTTGGCTCTGTGTTTCCAAATGAAAATTAGGACCAGGTGTACGGGTATCCTACATGATTCTCTAAATTTTCTTCATCATATAAAGTATCTTGTTTTCGTTTGGCAGCAAGTCTACGTGTTCGTGAACTGGAAGTCTTGAAACTTTCATTTGTCTTACATTTGATGAAATTATCCCATTAATAGACAATGTTTCACTGTGCTGCTATTGCAATGTAATCAATTTTGAATTCATCATCACTTAAAAGTAATTTCAAAGCTGCTCCATCGCTCATAGAATGAATTACTTTTCCAATAATTTCGGAGCCCATTGCACAAAACTTCAACCACAAATCCAAAGAATACACCAATAACAAAAAGTGAAACTTCGCATAAAGTCGTGCTTACATATGCCATGTTGAGCTTCTTTCTAATTGTCTTTACAGACCCAAATCAAATTGAAATTTGCTTTTCGAATGATTTATCCCACTCGTATATTTCAAACGGAAAGTTCAGAAGTAGTTACTGATGGAAAGTGTACTGATTCGAGTAAAGTTGTGAGCGTTTATGATGATTCTCAATGTATGCAGAGTTAGCTGTCACCTTCAAGGTTGTTTATCCGAAGGATTTTAAAAACAAACAACATTTGAAATCGCTTCATGGCAACATTGTGTCGGTAATTAAATTTGTAATGTGAGTGTCAATCATAGTTCAACTTAAAAATATAACCGACGTTCATTTTCGTTGGTTTGATTTACTATTTGTTCGTTTGTTGGAATTTTTCCAAAATTATGATATATTATTTGTTGAGTTGTTGAGCCTACCTTGGTTTACCGGTAACAATAATTGCGTTATACCTAATATTATTTTGTTCGGTACTCCGAGAACGAGGTACCTAACCAGCACGTGGGCTACTGACCTATCAAATAGGAGTCACGAAAAACTATCGCCAACTCGCTACGTTTAACTGCAGCAAAAATGAACCACAAGCTAACTAAAATATACAGGGTGGCCCGTAAGTGATGGTCCAAAGTGAAATGGAAGATTTTTTTCCGGAGAATATCACAATCTGACGGAACTTTATGTGCTGATAAATGAAATGAAAATTATGAAGGGATACTTAAAAATGCGAATATCTCAAAAGCCAGTAATTTTTGAGACTAATTATAGGTATACCTTTTTATCGCAAAAATAATGCAGTTTCAATACTTTTCAATGAATAGAGGGATACCGTTAACGATAAATAAGTTAATCGCACAGTTACACGAAAAACTTAGCTTTTGTAACGCCCTCTAAAGAGTACATCAAAACGGACAACATATTATGATTTCCCAGGTATTGAAACCCTTCTCTTCAAATTCTTACGTTCGTATATCAAAAATATTCCAATTAACTGAGGAAAAACATTTTTGACATTTCAAATTTGCTACCCTGTATCTTTTCATCATCAATATTTAATTAAAGGAAGTTGCGTCAGATTGTGATATTCTTGGGTCAAGAATCTTCCATTTCACTTTGGTTCATTACTGTAGATCGTATGGATAGGTTGAAAATATGCAGGTCCTTTCTAGTATATCGATATATTTAACGGTTCCAAATGCTGGTTCTAATAGTTGTTACAGAGCAAATAGGTTCTATTAAAAGAGACAATAGAACCCAGAAGATTTTTTAAATTAAATGAATAAATCAACCTACTTAAAAAGTTGTTATACCACAAAATCCGAACATGGCCTAATGAGGGATTTAAATACGTATTTATATTCACAGAACGGTATGTATGATGTCAATGTAAATCAGAATATCAAAGTTTATTGAGAAGTATGTCACAGTAGGTAAATGAAGGTTACTAGTAGAATCTCATCTGTTTTATTCCAGGAGACTGCCAACAGGGTGGTTGTTTCCCCGTTTCCAATAGATTGGTTGCGTTATTAAAAAAAAAACAGGTAAAGTTTTTCCAATCATGATCCCTACGAATATTCTCTTAAGACGATCAGATAATTAGTTGGGAGTGGAACAAAAAATTTAAGCAAAGGAAAGAAAAGACATGGGTCAATAGAACCATGATGGTGTCGCCTTTGCAGCGGAAGTTAAATATTGGGTATTATCCTAGATATGAAACTTACTGGGAACGCTTTTTTTTGTTCGGTTATGATTCTCCACAACCCTCTTCAACCTAGTTCAAAAGATCATACTCAGAGAAAGTGGAATAAAAACCAGAGGTTTAATTTATGGGAATAAGCATCAATGTCTAGCATATGCGGACGACATAGTACTCATGGCAAGATCATGGAAAGAGGTTCTAAGAGTATTTAAGCTATTGGAACAGAAGGCAAGAGAACATGGTCTATTGATCAATGAGAAAAAAAAAAAAAATACATGGTAATGAAGGGCAATGAGGAAACGGATATTATTATAAACTGTGATGGAAATAAAAGCTACAGAATAGAAAAGGTGGAACAAATCGAATATTTGGGAGTCACTATCACAAATAAAGGAGACGAAGAAAGGGAAATAGGAAAAAGATTAACAAAGGGCAGTAAAGCAGCAGGAATGGTATCAAAGATGTTAAAATCGAAAGACATATCACGAACAGCTAAAATAAGATTGTACCAGACTTTAATAAGACCGTCAGTTACCTACGCTTGTGAAACTTGGACAATGAACAAAAAAGAGCAGAATAAATTAAAAATATGGGAACGTAAAATGCTCAGAAAAATTTATGGTGGAATTAATGAAGATGGGATCTACAGAAGAAGAACAAATAAAGAACTCTCAGAATTATATAAGCACCCAAGTATAACCCGTATAATTAAAGCACAGAGAGCAAGATGGTTGGGACATATAGGTAGAATGACGAAAGATAGATGGGTAAAACGAGTGCTGAAAAGTGGAGAAGGTGGTAAAAAGAGAAGAGGAAGACCAAGAAAAAAATGGTTGGAAGAGGTTAGGAGAGATCTGGGAACAGTGGGAGTTAGGGACTGGGAAAACGAGGCGAGTAACAGGAAGAAATGGAAAGAGCGAGTGGAAGATCTCGAAGCCGAGATATATATATATATATATATATATAATTTAATCAGAAATATTTGCCAACTATTTGTTTAATGGGAGTTTTTTTGGGGATGTGACAATAATACCAAAGTGTACTCTTTTAAGAATTTAATCCGAGCTTTCATTTATACATCTGTCAAAAAATTTTTTTATATTTTATATTATATTGTTTTTTGAGTTTTATTTTATACAAATGTTCAATTTATTACCATTTATACACCTTTTTTACCTTTAATCTCATTTAGATATTTTCCTTGATAATGAACACATAGTGGTTCGAAAGCTCGGATTAAATTCTTAAAAGAGTACACTTTGGTATTATTGTCACATCCCCAAAAAAACTCCCATTATATATATATATATATATATTATATATATATATATATATATATAGTTATATCCTCTCGACGCTGTGACTTCACGACGTACAATTTTCAACATCTCTTTGACATCCATTGACGTTGTGGCATCCAAAATCGGATGTCATAACGTTTCATGTGTGTAAACGATTTATGGAAGTGGCAAGAGGGTGTTAACAAAATTTTGGAGGATGTCAAAAATAGTGTTTTTGAAACGAAAAGATAAATATAGTTCTTACGTATAATAACTAGATGGCGCGAGCAGCGTATATTTTGTATATTCGGTAACGGCTGGTCATTTTAAAATGCGATATTGTTGCGTCTATACGCCTATTTCAAACAGTGTCTTCTGTAACATCCACATGCTTGCTCTAGTGTATTGAGGCGTTTAAACAATAACAGCTCTTAATAATATTGTGGTTTATATTATCAAGTAAGTATTTTATCCATTGTTTTTGTAGTTATGTATTTCATAATTCATAATTTCGTTTTGTAATTTGGAAGTTTAACTCTAAATTGAAAAGATACTAGTAGATGTACTTACTAAATTTATGCTAGTACACAGCAATATTCATTTAGTTGAAATGGTGATATCATACTTGCTGATGTACAATATCAGCATACGCTAACTAATTTTAACTGCAGTTTCAAGTTAAGGAATAGGGATTGCTTCGATGTCATTATTTTATTCGAATATTTATCAGTGATTTGTATGTTTTATTTTTTCCTCAAGCAGAAATGTTTTTATTATTTTGTTCACACTTATCATTTATTAGCCAAAAACTAATACACCTCATCAATATTCTTAACCTTAACATGTTGGTTAGTCGCCAGCTGGGGATCGAATACAATTTTCTCAGTACATATTCTGAAAATAATTCGTGATAATTTGAAAAAATTGAAAGGTTATTGCAATCAAGTTTTTATTAATTATCCGGTTCCAATATACCCCTTTAAATATTGAAATTGGGTCAGTTTTGTGCATTTTTTTCTCTTGGCTTTATCCTTTTTCATTTTCGTCCATAAACTGCAATTTCTTAATTATTCTCCGTTTTGTAGTTTTACCCCCACCCCCTTGGTAAACTTTTTCAATTGGGTTTTTTTAGCGAATTGGCATAGTGATTGATATATAGATTTTCAACCTTGGCGTTGCTTTTATGTGAGAGCGCGTAATAAAAATGTTAGGTACACAGATACTCCGTGCTTTTGTTTAGACTACGATGGCTAAAGAAGCGTCAAACTGAAAAATGATAACGAGGGAATACACTTTTCGCCAATCCTAACACATCGAACAGTTTTATCTGGTCCTACAAAGTATTAGAAAAAATAGCTTCCGTTTGTAACGTATCGAATATTGAAGCTAAAACGGCAACATGTCTACGAAAACACATTACGACTATTGCCCAATTAATATCCATGGATAATAATGATCTAAAACAATTATCAAACCACCTAGGGCATGAAAAAGCCACGCTCTTAAATTAATACAGAAAAACGGACGACAAATTACAAATAGCTAAAGTCTCAAAACTATTACTCCTGATGGAACAAAAGTCTATGGGTGAGTATCGCGGAAAATCAATAGAAGACATCGATCTTGAAATTCCTAGTCTTAAGGACACGGAAAAATTGAATAACAAAGAAGAATTGACGGAAGACTGCGAAGGAGAAGTTGATAATAAAAGCGTGGAGGTAATTCATCTACAACTTAAATTTTCATAACTAATTCGTTAACGTGAAAATATGAAAATCTGAAGAGAAACTACGTGTGCTCAAAAAGATGCGACTAATCGATTAAGTTCTTACGGTTTTTCATAGTTATTATCAGTTGTGTGATCATTTTGATGGACTGCGAGTCTGTCAGGGATAGTTTCCCAACTCCTATTCTGACATTCAACTGTTCCTTTTAACGCAAAACATGCCTTGTGATTCGTGAACCACTCATATTGTTTTAGACCGCTGTGCATGTTTTATTTTTCCTTGTTCTCTCATTAGTTGAAGCAGGCCATCAGTTACTCAGTATTATATTCGCATTACTTTGGAGTTCCACATCTCTTACTATATCTTTATTTGAGAGATTCAAATATATTTCTTTTGACACCTTTCAGCAAATTCTGAATTCTGCGGTAGTTATTAAGCATTTGTTCGCAGGAAGAAAAACGAAGAATTCTTACACCATGGACTAGTGAAATTTGCACAAATTTTTTTCGAGTTTCACATTAAAAACAAAAAGCCACCAAAGAAGCTGGAGTGCGAGGACTTGAAAAAAGCTCATCCAAAAGTATTTGAAAACAAAACCTGGCCACAAATAAAATTTTTTGTGATTAATAATTATAACAAGTAAAAATATATTTTTTAATTTGTTCAAATAGTTTACTTGAAATGGTTGTTCTGTTATCATTACCTTATTATCTTTGGTTAAGATATTGCTTAGTCTGACAACGTCTTGAAGTTTTGCCAACCCGTTAGTTTTAAATTGCCCTGGCTGTTGAGGATAAATTGTATCTACGGTTGGTGAATTAATATTTATTCTGATAAGCAGGAAAGTAACTAAAAATTACGTCATGGTCTTTTTATCGTAAAAATCCTATACCAATGATCACATATAGAGCTATTGCTTGGTATGCAAAAGCTTCCAGTGAACGGCTCAAGCAAAGCTCTCTGGACCACAGGCTTGTCTGGCAAATACTGGTGCTCTCAATACCACACCGTGAACAGCCACGGAAATCCTTCTGGACCCCTCCTTTCGATATATTTCTGGAGAAGGAGACATGTTTCTAAATGCACAAAACAGGCTTACGAAGCAGAGTGCTAGTGGACACTGCAAGTCACAGTATTCTGGGAATTACTTCCAACAGTAAACTACTACCTGCCCTATGCCGTCCTTATTCCATATAGAGATGAATGAGTCCTGCGCAAGAATGAACTATACAGAGCAGACAGCTGTTGGTGAACGATAGCTCAAAAGCACCCTCAGGCTATGGTGCTATGGGCGCGGACCTAGAACAGAAATGTTCACCTCTCTAGGATCCTACTTCGTGAAGCAAACCAATCTCACACAGAGCAATAAAAAAAGCGGCTTTGAAAGCAAGCACTGTCAAAATTGGTTGTAGACTGCCAAAAAGAACATGGAGAGAAATGAAAAGGCAGACTCTCTTGCGAAAGAGGGTGCCGCTCGTGTCTCATCCGGACCAGAATCCACAATTGGCATTCCAATAAGTTTTGCCAAACAAATGATAAATATCTGGACAGCATGAAGAGCTTTAGACTTCTGGCATCATTTACCAGAATTGCTCCATTCAAAGGCCTTAATTTATCCTTCGAGAAATATATCCAAACGAATGTTAGGCTATAGCAGGCATGACCTACGGTGTCTCACAGGACTTTTAACAGGCCACTGTCGTCTAAATCATCATATGCTGAGACTTGGACTGTCGGAAGATGATGATAATTTGTGCCTGCTCCGCCGCGGTTGAATTAGGTATCTGATGTTTAGCAGAGTCTCTTGATAGTTGGACACAGCTGAAACTTACTACAGATGGTGAAGTGCCTAAAAGTGGCTACAACCGAAATAAATTTCGAATGTCAAATGTTTGGTTAAATCCATTATCCACCAGAGTGCTAATTGTCAATGGTTCTACAATTAGCTTTCTCCGGTGAATATAGTGCCAATTCAATATATGCAAATATTTATTCTGGAGAGGTCAAGGTCGTCTGTCTCTTTGCCACACATGTGCTGACAGAAGATCAAACTATTCCAAGGTTCTATTCATTCTGATGGGCTGTTTTCCTATTATAATCAAAAGTTAAGAAAACCAAAAGGTAGAGCTCCACCCACCCACCAGCTTGACTCTATTACCAGTGGATGAAATATACAAACCTCAAGACATTTTCACCTACTTCCTCAAATAACAATGTAAGCTAATTTTGAACTGTCGCAACATGTGATCGTAGTGAGTTAGATTCAATATTTATGTTTTCTATATGTTAACAACAAATTATTGTATAGTTATGGCTAGTGAACGGCATAGAAGCAAAACTTATACGGACTAAGACAACATTTTTTTTGTAATCGATGCATTGTGAATATTTAAGGTATTAAGGTAATAGGAGATTAGACAAATGAGAAAATTTTGTGTAACATTGAGATAGAGAATCAGTAGTTGGAATTTATTCTTGAGTCCTATGGCCTACACATGATCTATAACCAATGAGAGTTGGAGAATACGAGTGCTTTATCAACCAGTACCTAAATTTTAAATTGCTACTCAAGAAATTATCCCCAAGTGTAAATATCACTGACTTTATATACAGGGTGAATCGCGACCAACGGGATGGAGGTTTATAGCGAAACGGTGAAAGTTTTAGAAGGTTTTTCACTCCAGTAGTTTGTACATTCATATAGGCTACATTTTAAAAATATTTTGAAATATACAGGATGTTCCAAAAATGTGTACGGAAAGTATAATACCTAGGTATAGGACACCCTTATACCATTTAAGAGAAGACATTTTTTGCACATGATGAATTATCAAAATATAGGGTGTTCCATCCAAAATAAGCTCGATATTACACATTGAATGATTCTGAACACCTTGTGAATAGATATTTAGTTCTCAAACATGGAATACATTCAACAAATGTCCAACTATTGAGATGTGAGAGAAAATTTGCTAGAATTTGCTATATCAATTCGGAATGTCCACATTTTTAATAAAGTCAGCATAGAGTGTTCCATGAGAAAAAATATAATTTTCATACGCCACACTTATTTGGAACATCCTGAATATTTCAAAATAATTTTAAAATGTAGCCTATATGGATGTACAGACTACTGATGTGGAAAACATTTTGAAATTTCCATGGTTTCGCTATAAACCTCTTTCCCTTTGGTCGTGATTTACCCTGTATAATATACAGACGTTCTGGTGAACATGACAAGTTGACAGAATCACTCGACCTTCCTGGTAACGATTTGTTTATAAATGGAGCTAACTATTTCCAATCAATCCCACTATTCAATAAACAAATAATGTGTACTATGGAAATATAACAATTATTATTCCGATATAGACATGTCATCGTCAGAATGACGGAGGTTACATTTGAAGTGCCCACCCGATGTGTAAGATTCAGGCTAGACCAAAAAGTGATCTATCTTCCTTTATTCACATATTATTAAATAAAGTCAATCACAAGATAGGTCTCTATTTAGTCTAGCCAAAATATAACACATCAGGTAGGCATCACATCAAATGTAACTTCTGTCATTTAGACGATGTCAATATCGTTATTGATCGTTATCGGTTTTTTTTTCAGAAAATATTAGTTATAATGCCACTTCTTTTCTCTCTTACTAATTCATCCATTCATTATATGCAATGTATATGGCCATTTGTTTGATTATATTAATTTCTTAATCGGATATAGTTTTCCTTGGTTTCCTATATCATTGCAGTTATACCCACTGATCTTAACTGGAGATATCCTCATTGGGCCAATGATACCTAAGCTTCAATATTTGTAATATCATTTCCTAATCTTTTTCTCATTTAAATATATCAAGTCGATTGTAGCTACTCCTTGCTATAGGTAAGCAAGTTTTTGAAACCAAATAAATATTATTTTTCTACGACCGTGCGCTTTAACCCACTTTCCCGCACGCATTTTGGCTTTGAAAGTGTCACTTTCCCGCACTAGTGCGGGAAAGTAAAATTATGCAAATTTTGACCTTATTAGATAGTTTTTTACTTCGGAAGTTATAACTATTGTTACACTAGGTGAATAAATAGTCCATCAAATAAAATCTACATCTTTTCTAGCTTTTTGTTGCATTTTTAATTTTTTTGGAAAATATAAAATAATGAAGATTTTTTGATATAACTCTGTACATTCTTCAAAGTGGTGTCATAAATCAACTACCAAACCACCCCTTTTTTATATAAGAAAAATATATCAGAAAAAATTATTTCATCTACAAATGACTTAAAACCGTTGCCGTCACCTTCATCGTCATCTTTATGTGACCTTCAACCGATGCCATCCTCATTAACGTCATCTACTCACCAGTTAACACCAAATAACTCCACTGGACCGGCAATTTTAAGTAATGTACAGAATGCAACAAATTGTGTTTCTAATATTTATAAAAATAATGATAGTTTTTGGTTAAAGTTTTGTATATGTATGTTGAAATATGATAAGTTTTGAAAAATTGGTTGGTATACTTTTTAGTATGTAGGGTCGTAGAAAAAATAATGTTCCTAACTCATGTGTAAAGTGTCTTTCCGGCCCTTGACCGCTTGCCCGAACTCCGCTTCGCGTCGTTCGGGTCAACTGCAGTCGCGTGCGGGAAAGTATCACTTTCCGCACTTGTTAGGAAAATAACTATATCATTATTATTGTTATGTTATTGAGTCAATAACAAAATGGGACACTATTCAGTGTAGCAAGACATTCACAAAGATTTGAATTTGTGATGTATTTCAAAATTATGTAAATTTCGTGAGTAATTATTGTGAATGGAATTAATTATATATGTTATAGACACTATTTGAGAAATATGATACCTGAAACATCTCTTACATTATCATATTTTTTTCTGTAATCTGGAAAATTACTCTCTTGATGAACCGATTCATCGCTTGTTTTCCAGAGGTATATATTAGAGTAGGGCAGTTATGGACCTACTTATCAGTTGCGTCTTCCTGTAGAGGCAATTCAGTTGCTCGTGTTGGCACCGGCGCAAAAGGTCTATGCCAATATTAATTTGATTTTCAATCGGCGCATCCGGTCTATGCTCCATCAGATATCATCAGCAGTGGAAAAGTTAAGCAAATTCTTGTGATGATTCGCAAGAAACACGGAAAGATTTTTGCTCTCTATCTCAGAATCAAGTCCTAGCCTAAACATAAGTATACTTCTATTTCCGTTTTTTTAACTTTTGGATAAATCCAAGATCAGCAAAATGAGAAATGAATGAGAAATAAAAAGATCATCCAAAAGATATTCTGCTGTTCCATTTGAGGTTTTACCCTCAATCGGGGGGGATAAAATGTAGGCATGATATTTTTCCGTTGTAAGATGTCGATTCATGGTATAAAATTGACATTAATATTACAGAATATAGTATAAATATGTACCTACACTAACGGATAATGCATTTATTTCATTTGGCTCCGCCACACTGTATGGAAATCAATACACGTAATTACGGAAAATTCTTCACCCCATACCATTTTAATTATTTTGTCTTCTTTTTCACGCATCCAGGTCCAACTGGCAAACTGATACTAGCCTTTGTAATAAATAATTTACCACTGAGCTGGCTGTCAACCAGCCTGTCATCGCCACAAAATAACAGCTTGTTACATGACCTTATTGGTCTCATTTTTCATTTGTTTAATGTTCGTGAAACAGTGCCGGCAGTTGAAAATTTATTTCTTGGAATAACTCTGCGCTTGCTGTTGTGAATTAAACTGGAATGTATGAATGATGGAGGAATCAATAAAAGATACCCATCAAACAAGAATTCCAAGTGAAGAAGTCAGAATACGAAAAAAGAAATCACTATTTTCTGAATAATGACTTGATTCGTGAAAGATTGTGTAATTTTGAATTCAATTTTCTTGTATTGGCATGATTCAAGGAATATAAGGGAAAAAATCTAATCGTGAGTGGGTCAGACCACGGGTCTTGAATCGTAGATATAAAGGTGCTTCATTGAAGGTTTCAGTATAATTGGCAACTTACAGGTGAATTGAATGATTTATTTGATGAATGGAAATAAATAAGATTTCCTTAATATTATCATATCACATTTCTTTATTGCTTCTTCTGTTTTTTTAATAGTAAAATACAGGATATTTTTTTTATGAACCACATTCTTGAATGTATTTCTTAAACAATTGTAAAACGAATTACCTACTGCAGATATCCTGAATTTTACATAAAAAAATGTAACTATTGCTGATACACTGTATCTTTCGTAGCACTTTGTACCGGATTTTTGTACCTGCGACTTCGTACCTGCCACTTAGTACCTGCCTCTTAGTACCTGCCAATTTTCCGGACGAA
>CAJUYG010001548.1:0-18870 GCA_910591675.1 Galerucella calmariensis | reverse complement strand
GAGTCAAAAGGAGCAGTTCTGTGAGAAAATATTAGATTTTAACGTATAATTAGAGATTAGACAATCTGTTAACTCTATTTTACTATTCTGGATCCATAATAAGCTTTAAATCATTGACCAAAAACTCTTAATTGGATACTATCCTCATCTTGACTTTGTATGGATTAAGAAATTTCAAATATCGGTAACTTCGTGGAATATAACGGCGTGTCGTTAATTTTCCATCACTTCCCATAAAATGGACCCTATGGCCATTCGAATGTCAATAGTCCTCAAGGATTTCAAAAGGCAAATAATTTACAGGGTAATCCGTTTGAAATAACGAAGTTTTTCATCATTCCGATAAAACGTAATAAATGACAACAATAATGGTAAAACCACCATAAAATCGGCCACATCACAAGATCCATGCACACCAAAATGTATCATTTGAGATGTTTCCAAAATAATTGAGGAGCTCCATTTTCGAAACATACTATGTAGATTGATTTTATTCAATAATTATGAAAATATTTCACGTAGTAAGGGTTGATTTGATTAATTTTTTGATCGATGGATTTGCGTAGCCTTTTATCTATCTAATTTGTGGTGTACCCGTATACGCATAAGCTTTCAAGTGAATTAACCGATCCGTTCTCTCCCTTTTCTCATGTATACACCGTTAATGAGCCGTCGGTTGTTGATTATGATTACCAACTCCATAGTTCAGTTGCTCTACGAACATCGCTATCAACATTTATTCATTATAATAAAAACACTTCAGATCCTGTAGAAAAAATTTTG
The DNA here is from genome assembly GCA_910591675.1 of Galerucella calmariensis. NCBI lineage: Eukaryota > Metazoa > Arthropoda > Insecta > Coleoptera > Chrysomelidae > Galerucella > Galerucella calmariensis. Next base: position 18,087 of record CAJUYG010001548.1, on the reverse strand, counting down.
AATATTTGAAATTTTTCATTATATATGATTCCAACATGAAAAAATGCGGACAAATAAATATTGACTGTAAAATCAACAGCATGAAAATATTGTTTCCATATCACTTATTTTTACATATCCCAATATAATCATGATATATAATATAATACATTCTGCTGCTAATTGATTTTTTCCTCTTATTTTCATATGATCTGACAGCTTCACTGTGGTTATCTGTATACAAGTAATACTTCAAATGAAAGTGGTGGAGTGGAAAGGTTTAATTTATTATAAAATGGAAGCTTTTATAATGCATATTCGCCTAAGCACTTTTACCCGTTAAAGAATCTCCAGAGACTTTAAAATTTCTTAAAAAAAAGTAAGAAATCGTAGAACATTAATTCAAAGAAAGATAAGTACTAGAGAGAACATTTTTCTCATATCAATATTACTCACTCGTTCCAAAAAATGTGCGTCAAGAATGTCATCTCTAACATTGTGTATATTGGAGACACACACATAACAAGTTATTCATAATGTTGTAAAAAAAATAGTAGAGTATTGTCACGTTTTTGGAAAATGAAGGACGTTGATAGGGTATATTGAATTGGAATGTACAACAGTGACAATCAACACACCAAACTAGCAACATCAGCCGCCAATATATTCCCGCACTGGATCAACAATGTAATTTAATGGAAAGACTTCAATTGGGATAGATGTTAACTCGCACCACACTTTAGGGAATAGCAGCGACATCAAATCAAGAACTAAGTGCCTAATAGGGTTTGTTGTAACTCCACAGGTGGACCCAAGGGTCACAAAACCAGTGGTTAAGCTATATTTAACCACTATTCAGTAGTTGAACCTGTTGTAAAAGGAATTGTCGATCGAGGGTCAAGTGACCAATTGATTCCAGTTTGCATCAGTGGGTAAAAAAAAAATTTCAACCTCTCGTCTCCGTTATTGTCATTTTTATCCAGTAATTAAGTCCCAAATGACTTGAATTGAATTGTAACTAAAGTTATTTCGGTTCAGTTTATCAATTCTAATTAACGCCACATATATGTGTGGATGAAAAACATGCTTTTCAACAGGACAGCAATAACAACCTTATTCAGACACCCGTTTGCTATAAGTCATTGTCATTGGAAATTATACACCGATATGCAGACTATCTGACAATACTTGGACTGAGGGAATACCCCAATATTATATCGTAGATGATGCAACTTACTCTGAAAACGGTGGAGATATGGTGTAGGAGGAAATGTCTAAGAGTGAACCCTGCAAAAACTGCGCTGATTTCCTTCACTAGAGAAGGGAAGGTTGTAGGTCCAAAACTTCTAAGCTACTCCAACGTGCAGCATTGTCTAAGCCAATATCTGCCGGCGATTCTGGATGAAAAACCAACCTGGGACTCACACCTACATAACAAAACCAATGAAAGGAAGATAGCTCTAATAGCTGCCAAACGGGCAATAGGTAACACACGTGAACTGTATCCACGGATCGTATACTGGCAGTACACAACTTTGGCGCCAAACTGGAGCTAACAAAACTTTGAAACCTTGCCTGTCTGTGCATAACGGGTGTTGTGAGAAGCAGCCCGACTGCGGCGATGGAAGCAATTTCCAATATTCCGCCATTTGCTTTGTATGTTTTTGCGAAAGCGAGAGCGCACTGACTGGAATGCAGTAGGAACTGGCATGAAGGAGCCAATACCCATACCCATCGGCAATAACAGATGTTCTGACAAATAAACGGGTGCTGGAATCCTGGGTGAGCCAGGTGTAATATTGGGGAAATTTTCAAAGGTAATACCACGAGTGCTTCAAATTTTATCAATAATTTTTTCTTCTCCACGGAAACTTGTTTGTTTGGCAAAAATATGGAAACAAACCGCTGTTTGGAAGAATAACTACTTCTGTCACTTTTTTTATTGAAACACGTTTTTCATGAAGATGGAGCTTACTGGGTGCACCTCACATTACCGTCTCTCACATTACATATTCTCGACATCATCTCTTAACATAAAAGTTCCACTAGAAATAATAAAAACCAACTACGGATACTCAACACACTCCTAAATGAGCAAAATAGTTTTAAAAAAACGACACTCACGATAAACGTTGATCTGCAGTTGCAGTTGTAACTACCTCTAGCGGCGTTACAATTTTCTCATTAAATTGGAAATTTCAGTACTGATAGGCAGCTATGTGGCCTCGCGCCTTAAGAGATCCCCTACCCTGGTCAGAAGATTTTTATCATGTCCCCCGTTCAGACTTGAGTGTGGCAAACCATAATATTTTAACTATTAAGTGGGTCCCGTGGCACAAGGGTATTGTAGGCAATAGAAGGGCAGACAAAATGCCTCAATCGACCAAATCACTGGGGCGACTACTATATCTTTATATCAATTTCCATTTTGTGATACATCACATCATCATTTTCAATTGTTATGACAATTTATTCTCCTTGTAAAATGTATATACAGAGTGTGTGTGGATATGATTCTTCTCTTTGATCAGAATAATTATCCTTTGATTAGTTAAAGAAAACAGCTTATTTTAATAGCTTTTTCTATTGATTTTATTTATTGTGACAATACAAAAATAAGTGGACTGTATATTGACAGTTATGTCAAAACATATTACCATGGTGATAGCACCTTAGGCTGGTGGCTAGATAAAAAAGATTGTTCATACCGCCGCCCTTGAAAGTACTGCGGTATCTTTCAATAATTTAAATGTTGGGTACATAATGTAAATTTTCATTACTGACACAAGTAAGTCCATTTTTGACTGCGAATGTCCGTGATATAGGTGAGTCTATGGAAGTCCTTGATCTTCATCAGATATGGGGAGAGGGCACACCTTGACAACACTTCGTTTTAAAATATTGCCGTTCGAGGTACGTACACTAACAACACGTGTGATACCGTCCTTGCCTGGGTGTAGACTCACTATCCTTCCGGTTGTCCATTTGGATGGTGGATTGTTGTCATCCTTCAAAAGAACCAAGGATCCTTGAAGCTTTTCCATATCGGTTTTGAAACGCCATTTTGAACGCTCGTGGAGTGTATGTAGATACTGGGTAGACCATCTGCGCCAAAAGTGTTGAACCATGGATTGTAACATCTGGTATCTCGTGAAGTGGTTCATCGGTGTTGCTTGAATGTCAATGTCAGGTATGAGGTTAAGAGGATGGCCAACAAGAAAGTGTCCAGGAGTGAGGGTTTCGAGGTCTTTAGGGTCATTAGTTATTGGTAAGAGAGGTCGAGAATTTAACACCGCTTCCACCTGAACCATAAAAGTATAAAATTCCTCATAAGTAAGGGGGTTTTCGTCAGATACTATACGACGTTAATGATGTTTAAAGGATTTTACCGCACTTTCCCACAAACCTCCAAAATGCGGAGAACCAGGGGGATTAAAATGAAACTGAATCATATTATTTTTGGCATAGGTTTCAAATTCAGTTGATTGACAAAGTTTATAAATTTCACGTAGCTCGCTATTTGCCCCAATAAAGTTGGTGCCATTATCGGAATATAAGTGCTGACATAAACCGCGGCGAGAGACAAATCTTCTAAGCATGGCCAGGAAACCTTGAGAAGTCAAATCGGTAACCAGTTCCAAATGCACTGCTCTAGTAGCCAAACACACAAATATGCATAGATAGGCTTTGATGAATTTCCGGTTACGCAATTTCGAATCTTTTATCATAAAAAATCCAGCATAGTCCATGCCGGTGTGAAGGAATGGTCTTGATGGGTTAATTCTTGGTTCAGGTAAATTTCCCATAAGAGTATGTAAAGGTTTGGGGTTTTGTTTATAGCAAGTTATGCATCTATGAATAACATATTTTACAGCTGATTTTCCCTGTATGGGCCAAAATTTTTGTCTCACAAAAGAGAGAGTAGATTGTGTACCGGGGTGGAAGTTTATTTTGTGTATGTGAGTTATGATTAAATGAGTGAAAATGTGACTCTTTGGTAAAAGTATAGGATGTTTGGCTTGATAGTCAAGATTGGAATGTTGGAGTCTACCACCGACTCGCAAAACTCCAGTTTTGTCAATGAATGGGTTCAAGGATTTCAATTTACTTTGAGGCTTTAAGTAATTTTTGTTTTTCAATTGTACTAAATCTTTAGAAAATGTTTCACCTTGAATTATGGTAACTAGGGTAGTTAATGCGTGTTCACGTTCAAAAAGTGTTAATTGTCCTATTTGACGGGTATGTTTTGATAATTTCAAATTTTGAATGAATCGTAGGCAGTAAGCAGTCACATTAATCAGTTTATTGTAGTCAGAAAATTTTTCAAATAATGAAAAATTCGATTTTGAAGAAATGAGCAAAATGGATTTAGGGTTCAATTCTAGGGTTTCAGAATCTAGTTTTTTACGTTTGTAATTAGAGATATGAGTATTATTGGGCCAAAATTCCTTTGGCTTGGATAAAAAGGCTGGACCATGCCACCACATAGAGCAGGTTTTGAGGTCCTGAGGACTCATGCCCCGAGATATAATATCCGCTGGATTTTCAGCAGACGAAATGTGATACCATGTATTCGGATCAGTAATTTGCTGGATTTCTGAAATTCTATTACAGACGTATGATTTCAATTGTCTTGGCTCTAAAGAAAGCCAACAGAGAACAATAGTAGAATCAGTGTAATAGTACACCTTGTTTGGTTGACAAGTTGAAGTCTTTATGACTTTATTCATTAATCGAGATAGGACTAGGGCACCACATAGTTCAAGACGTGGTAGACTTACGGCTTTTAAAGGAGCTACGCGGCTCTTAGCAGTTAGTAAATGAACAGAAATATTGCCATAAGAATCTATAGAACGTGAGTATATGCAGGCTCCAAAAGCATTAATGGAAGAGTCACTGAATCCGTGAAGTTCAAAAGCAACAAATGTTTTAATTGTGACTTGGCGGGGAATTTTGAAATAATCAACTAAGGATAAGTGATGGGTAAAGTTTTTCCATACTCGGAAAATGTCTGTGGGTACAGGATCATCCCAAGCGATTTTAAGTAACCATAATTTCTGTAAAAGGATTTTGACTTGTAAAATCATAGGTCCTAGAAGGCCAAGAGGGTCGAAAATCTGTGAAATAAGTGATAATATGACACGTTTAGTTACAGGTGTAGAGTTAAGATCGATGTTAGAGTTGTAGATGAAAATATCTTGTTCGGAATTCCAAGATATGCCTAGGGTTTTATGGTGATGAGATTCATCAAGTGTTAAGGATTTAGATTGAGTAAAGGGCTCGGTTATGTCAGATATTTCAGATTGGCTATTGGAAGAAAATTTTCTTAATTCAAGTCCGTATGTTTCAAATATCTTTATAAGATTTTTGCGAATATTTAAAAGAGCTTCTTCAGTAGATGCACCGGTGATGACGTCATCGACATAGACATCATTTCTTATGATTCCACTTTCTGTGGGATAAGAGTTCAAGGTGTCTTCTGAGATTTGGTTCAGACAACGCGTGGCTAAAAAAGCACTGCTTGCCATTCCATAAGTGACTGTGTTCAATTCAAAATGTTCAATTTTGTCTTGAAAGTTGTCACGCCACAGAATTCGTTGGAGGCAACGTTGCTGAGGTTCGATCAAAAATTAGCGATACATTTTTGCAATGTCCCCTGTTAATACAAAATTATGCTGTCGAAAACGCAATATTACGGTAAATAAATCGTTTTGGACAGTAGGTCCGACTTTTAGGCAGTCATTGATAGATACTCCTGAAGACGACGTAGCAGATCCGTCGAAGACGACTCTGAGGCGAGTAGTTAGGCTATCACTCTTTTCCACACAATGGTGTGGAAGATAATAAGAGGGATATACAGAGTTATGGCTGGAGATATCTGGGTTTATTTCAGACATATGTCCGAGGCTTTTATATTCTGAGATAAAGTCGCAGTAGGATTTTTTTATATTAGGATTCTTATTCAGTTTTTGCTCAATTGCAAGAAAACGTTTCAAGGCGGTTTGAAAAGAGTCTCCAAGCTGAGAAACATTGGGCCTGAGGGGAAGGCTTACAATAAATCTTCCAGAGGAATCTCGATGTGTAGATGCTTTAAAATGGTTTTCACAGTCGATTTCTTCTTGGGAATATTTATTTTTAGATATTTGTTCGGTGGTTTCTTCGCAGTTCCAAAAAAGCTGCAAACTATTTTGAAGATCGTTGCTTGTACATTTTAAGGAGTTTGTGTGTTGATTATTTGTTGTCAGTGAATCAACTGGGCCACTTACTACCCACCCTAGTTTGGTGTCTTGTAAGATAGGATTATTTTTGCCCAATTTAATTTAGTTAGCATTAAGGAGGTTGTAAAAAACGCCTGCGCCTAGAAGTATATCTATATCGGCAGGTTTGAGAAACTCAGGGTCGGCTAGGTGAATATTTGTTGGTATATTTAAATTTGTGATGTTTATAGAGAAGGGAGGTATTTTTTCGGTTATTTTACTTATCACCAAGGCTGGTATTTTGATAGAAAAATTATCATGAGTTGATTTTATTTTGAGTTGAGTTCGTTTAGAAATATTGGTGCACTTTTCGCTAATTCCTGAAACGGACATTTTAATAGGCTCAAAAGGTAAGTTTAACCTTTCAAATAAATTCTGAGTGACAAAATTGGATTGACTTCCATTGTCAAGTATGGCCTTACATACTATAGGCTGATGGTTTTTGTCAAATACCTCAATAAATGCGGTAGAGAGTAAGACAAATGAGTTTTGGTTTGCATTAGAACAATATAAATTTTGAGAGTGGTTATCTTCAATATTTACATTGTTTACATTGGGTAGAATTCGAAGATTCTCGTGTGATTGAGAGGTAGTTGGATTGTTTGAAATGGAGAATCGTGAATGAGTGGTGCTATTAGTATGAGCGTTAGTTTGGGTGTTATCATGGCATGGTCGATTGAGAGGTTTCATATGATTTGGTTGCATGTGTAGCAATGAATGATGCTTGTTTTGACAGGTCTTACAAGTATAAGTAGACTTGCAATCACTTTGGCGGTGTCCTGGACGCAGACAATTGGTGCATAAGTTCGCACGTTTTGCCTCCGAAAACCTTTTACTTATAGGTAAGTCAATAAATTTTCGGCATGAATATATAAAATGACTGTCTTTGCATAGTGGGCATGAAATAGTGTTGTTGTTATGGGAAAGTAATGTCTTACGTTCGTATTTTTGAGGTTTATCAGATACAAAAGGTTTTTTAGTATTCAATTTGAAGTCAAGAGATTCCAAAAAGCGACAACGTTGAGATAAAAAAGTTATAAAATCTTGAGTTGAAGGATTATCAATATTTCTTGAGAAATGTTCCCATTCTTTACGACTGTTATAGTCCAATTTTGAGGTAAGTAAATAAATTAAAATGCTGCTCCATTGGTCTACAGGTTCATTTAAGTTCTGTAAAGATTTAAAATGATTTTGAAAACTGTCCAGAAGTTTTCTTAAACTGAGATGAGAATCATCTTTCACTTGGTTGAGTTCAAAAATACATTTGATGTGCGAGTGCACGATTGCCTTTTTGTTTTCGTATCTTTCCTGCAGAAGGGACCAAGCAGTAGCATAGTTATTCTCGGTTGTGGCTAAAGAGTTGATTATTTGAGCAGCTTCTCCCTTTAAACTGGATCGTAGATAATAGAATTTTTCAATTCTATTGAGTTGAGAGTTTTTCTCAATGAGCGTGATAAAGGTATCTTTAAAATTGGTCCAAGTATCATAGGATCCGCTGAAATTAGGTAGTGGTATAGGGGGGAGAAGTGAACCGTACTGACCATGTGCCGATGGCAGTGCAACTTGCACTGAAGAGCCAGTAGAGAGTGCACTTGGGGCAGCCTGAGCGGCATTAATTTTGTTTATAGTCAATTTTGCATTTGAGATATTCGTGAAATATAAATTTTCAAATGATTCGTATTCTCGATCCTGATCTTTTATTTCTTCATATTCATTATCTAAACAGAGTTTCTCAATTTGAATTTGGACATGCTTAAATTCATCAATCAAAGGTTCAATCCTATTTAATCGAGTGGTCAGGTCTATCAACAAAATAGGATTATTTAAATCATCGCATTTCAATTCCAAAAAGGTTTGAAATCTATTTATTTCGTTAGTGACAGCGTCGCGACGAGCTACGAGATCATTATAAATGTCAATTTTTTGACGACTGTCATCTTGATGGTTACCCCTTTTTGATTTAGGCATCTTTGAGGGATAACGATACGGATTAGTTGAGAAATAAAAGTGTTACACCCACGGTAGGTCAAATTGCTACACTTATAGCGTATCTGAAGGATCGATATAGCGGTTAAAATCACTTAAACACGTTAAAAATGGCTTGATTAGCCGTTTCGCGGAAATGACCAGAAAACAGCTCGAAATGGTTCAGATGGATGCGATGCTAATTGAAAGTTAGGTTAGGTTAGGTACCTTGTCTTTGTCAATTTGTCATTCAGATTTCATAAAAAGATTGCTGCACAATGCTTCTTGTAATATGGATTCAACTGGGTAAACTGGAAGGCTTGACATCCGTCACGGTCCTCAAATTGATTATGGAATGGAAATCCGGCTCGAATCGATCAAAAAATGTGTGGATATGATTCTTCTCTTTGATCAGAATAATTATCCTTTGATTAGTTAAAGAAAACAGCTTATTTTAATAGCTTTTTCTATTGATTTTATTTATTGTGACAATACAAAAATAAGTGGACTGTATATTGACAGTTATGTCAAAACATATTACCATGGTGATAGCACCTTAGGCTGGTGGCTAGATAAAAAAGATTGTTCAGAGTGTGTAAAAGCCAAACGTACTAAATTCATTATTTTGGTTACTGAACATATTTTTCATAAGAAATCCCGAAACACCTAAAATTTAAATTATAAATTGACATCCTGAAAATTATAGCTTCACATCCATCCACCAATTTTAGAGGGAAAGTATTGGCTTGTGACATATCCTTTGAAAGTTCTTCTCATTCTCTATTTCGAAAATGTTATCATTCCCAAGTTCATTGCAACAATCAAAATAAAATAACATTAAGTCATGTGGTTACCGAAATTCGCTACAATACAATCGAAAACTAGAATTTACTGTAAAGGTAATGAAACCTAGACACTAAAAAGAACTCTGAATGGCGATGGAGTAGATGCTCAAAATGTTTACCAGGAAATTCCTGGCAACATCCCAATCTTAAATAGAACTGTCTTCTCACAATATTCATTTTATTAGTTTTGTATAGAACTAGAACTTCAGGTATCTCCATAAAAAGAAATTCAATGATGTAAAATCAGGTGATTTTACCTATCCTTGCCCCCCAATTCACCAGGTACTGCCGGATATGGTGATGGTGATGTGGTGATGCTGGAACCACATCGTATTTAGTGGACCATGTGGGCTTCCTGGAACAGGATACAAATTTGCCAAACTTGGGATGGCACTATTTTGGAGGAGTGCAAAATGATGATCGCCAAGAGACTAATGATATGGTTCCGGAAATCCCTGTCTAAATATTGGCTTTTTGAGGGTGTTGCGTATTGTACTCAGCCAGTGGAGATTTGACCAGTATCGGCAGTTTTGCCGATTAGCATAACCGTTTAGTGAAAAACTGCACTTATCAGAAATCATAACGTCTTTTTTCAGGATAATATCATATCATGTATTTTGTTCTTTTTGTATGTATAATATCGATTTATGACTACCATTGAATGAAGTAGATGCATGTCTGCTCGGTATGTGTGGGCTTTCCTCAAACTCAAGCATCGCATTTGATTTCATCCTGTTAATCAAACCATTATAATACTGATAACTGAAATGACAACTTATGTACAATTGGAAAACAATTTTTTTAGGTGTTTTAAGCCATCACGTTGCCACGGAAACTCTTTGAAGTATCTTTGATGGATACCATCTAAAAAGCACATAGCAATGGTGTTTGCTCACACTCTTATTATCAAGACTCAAGTTTTGGGTATACTTTGATGAGCATTGAGTATATTATAGCAAGCTCTGGTAATCACATGATTTTATTCTGTTGCAATGAACGAAAACGATAATATTCGTGAATGGAGAATGGAGGAACCGTACCTTGTGACTTTTTATAGATATGTACAATAACCGAAATATTGGATTCATTCCGCATAGCTTTCACACTCTGTAGATGTCTTTCGGAGGAGACGTAAAACCAGGATTCCGAGTACATAAATGGCAAAGTTTCCGGTTAGGGGTAGTTATCCTCAGTCGCAGAAATAGACCAACGTTAAATAACAAAGGAGAGAAAAAAATTGTTGTGATTATGGTGAATCTTAACTGAATTTAACAACAATAAAGTGGTTTTCCAGTAAAAAATTTTAATGCATGAGTCCAAGCATGAAATGGATTACACGAAATTAGTCCTTTTTCTGAGCCCCTGACGATAAGACGTCATTTGATGAAAGAATACCTTTAGCGAAGACACGATTTCCGTCTCAGGTGAGAGAAAAGTTGGCGTTTATATTTTCAATGATCTCCTACCCTCATGAATAATGAGTTTATTTCCAATAATAAACAAAATTGAAGCTAATCACCCAGTTTCATCAATGGGAAGTTTCTAGTTGATTGCTCAGAATTTCCAGTTTGTACTGAAAGCATTTTTAGTTTCTCAAGCTATTAGATAATTCGGACTTTTCAAATCCACCAGAAGTACTGAATCAATTTAGGAAAACCCATTTTTTGGTGTTATTACCAGTAAATTTGGAAAGAGATTTGGAAAACTATATGCAGAAGTTATGGATTAGAGACGTCTGAAGTTTTGGATCCATTCTTTTGGTGAAATACATACTCTTCCATAGAATGCACCAAAGTATTGATGACTGAGTTGAGTTGATGACTAATATTGCCATAAATTCTCAATGATATTGATATCAACGTTGGAAGGTAGTCTTGGTTTCCAGAATTTTGGGGGCCATAAAATGGAATATACAATACGCGATACCAAAACAAAACAATAAATTTTGGTCAATGTAAAGTATTTGTAAATTATGAAATCAAACAATTTCATTTTGTTACGCGTCACAACTTCAAGGTTAAATATAATGTAGATTTAACAAAATAAAATTGTTTGATTTCATAATTTACTATGGATCTACATCAAGTAGAAGCCTCATCTATTCAATTTTTAAAGTATTTGTTCTGGACTGTTCTGGTCCACTCCGCATACAAAGAGGACGGGAATCTCAAGAAGGTTCGAGAATAATTAAGAAAGACTATGTGTATAGTATAATCGAGTTGTGCGTTAGACGAGCAGTTTATAGTAAACATTCAGTACGTAAACAATTAGTGAATGAAATAGAGCAATAATATTCAAGTGTTAAAGATACATTAGAACTATTATACCAAATGTAGTTAAGTAAGTAGACATAAGGTGCAGTGTGTTACATGAATTGAGTTCAATAGGTTTGTTCGAACAGTCAGTGGCATGTGCATCAAAAAAAGGCGTTCGTTGGAACAAATTGGCAGTTGATGATTCAAGAATCCTCTGTTCGAAGAAAGAAATTTGTGGTTTCGGATCAGCTGCCAACTATCAGAATAACTTGCTGACCAGCATCAAATTTTTAGTTTGAGCATACGTATTGTGATGCTGTAGAAAGTGACATATTTTACTGTTATTGTGAAAAAAACACGTAAATAGCTAACCAGTCAGCTGAAATGAAACGTGAGTGAAATCATTTGTATGTTGTAATACCAGACATTTAGAAAAATCTCTGGCTTTTCATTAGGATGGCCGAAAAATGACATACACATCACAAAATTATTTACTGATTTTTCATTTTTTCCAGATGTACGACAATAATGATTTAAGCTCTGCTTCAATCAATAGCAAAAATTGGTATGGGAGAAATCAATATTAAGGTGACGCAAGATTCGAAAAAAAATTCATTCCGTTCTCCCCTTTTTTTGTTGTGCATATCCTCCGCATTGAGATCGCACTCATTTTATTGAAGGTACATTTTACTTTATCACATACCTAGCGGGGAAGTGGATTATTACCGACCTCGCTAACAGCCATGTCTGGAATGATCTTTTCTGCGTGGTATATACTATTTTTTTGATGGCTTTATACAATTAACAACTTTTTGAAAACATCAATTTTCAGAAAATTTGTTATCGTCTATAATATACCACGGACATTGTTAATTTGTGATACTTTTGTCATAAATGCTTGGTTGTTACCTTAAAGCGACAAGCTTGAGGAAGTTATGGCAGAATTATTGAAATTTATCAATGTTAGAGGTTTGTTCGGTAAGACAATTTTTTGGCAGCTCCAATAACCAATAAAATTTCCTTATTTTTGATCATATGATCAATTTCACCCAATCATGTCAACATTACACTGATAACAGACCATGGGCTGTTTTCTCAAGCTTGTGTCTTGTAGGCAACAAGCTTTCGAAATCTGTCATAAATTTTTTTCGAACAATTATCAATGTCCTTGGGTTATTACTACTGATAATTTTTTATGCATATAAATATTTTGAGCAGTATTATACTCCATTGATTGGTCGATCGAATAATTATTTTTGTTTCCAAATCTTGAAATCGACATTTTCTCTAACTGTTTACTTATTCACAGAAAATATTTTTGAATTACATTGAAAACGCTAGACATAAACGATAAGAGCCCAAGGGGTTCTTATCATTGTAATTGATTGCTAATTGGCTATTTTTGAACACGCGACTAAAAATACACAATTTTGATAGGTTTAAATGTCAAATAAAAAATAATCAATACTATGACATTGATAATGCACGAGATGATTTCACGACAATCGACAAGCTCGTGTTCCTTGGCAACAGCCCGAAGCCGTTGCTTGATCCATACCTGGGCAACGAGATTGAAAAATTTGTCATGGAATTATGAGGCATCAGTCAATGTCCGAGGAATATTCGGCGGAAACAGAAAAATCTCAACTCCCCACAACGAAACAATCATTCACCTAAAGTACAGCTAGTGAAAGTACGCCCATTAAAATTCAACAATAGATTTATTGCCGTTCTCTACCATAGAAAATCTGTCGGGAGACACACAATTTACTAGTTAGTGAACTGTTTTTAAGTATATTGAGTTGTTATTTGATGAGAAAGTTGAATTGATTTGTAAGTTGTGTTTTGATGTGGAATTCCAGATTGAAATATCCAACTACGTTCCCCTGAATAAACTTCCACAAGATCTATTATAACGTCTAATATTTTTATGATCTTGCTGTAATATTTCTAATCGGGATCTAATTATGTCCATCAACAAAATCTTGATTTTAATGCTACCATAATTTCGAAAAATTTATGGCTTGTTACAATCTCTCAATATTTAATTGATAAGTAATGATAAAGAGTTCTTTTATTTTTTTGGAAAAAGATTCTGCTATTTTTTCATTGAAGACTATTCAACACAATTTTCATGAAAAAATACGTCAAAAAGCATATTAAGGTGGACACAAAAAGTGCTTATATATAGACTTTAGCCCCTTCCCCATTATGGATCCGATTTCTTGAATAAAATACCCTATACATCATTGCCTACACGGTTTATCTACTTATGTTGGGCGTCCTAAGGTGGCGGATTAAACAACGGCCATAAACTCTCGTCTTTGTGGAAGGGGATCTGTTGACTGAGACTAAAAGCCTTCTCTAGAGCAGCTAAATGGTTAGTATATGAGTAAAACAGGGTGAGTGAGGAACGTAAAACTCCGGGAAATCCTGCTGAATAATCTGCCACCGACCAACTTGTGGCACAAACAGTAAACTGCTGGGTATTGCAACGACACTTCTAGTGATTGAGGATATGCAGTAGGTACTACCTGGAATACGTGCCATTATAAAAACTACCCAATCCCACGGTATAATACGCGCCCAGAGAATGAGAGAAATGAAAAGGGATGAAAAGAAACTTATTGATGGCAAATTCGAGAAAACTCCCCAATCAAAAGACCACTTCACTATAACCAACATGCCTATCAATCAGGAAAATCCTGTGAAACAGCATTACATCAAATGGTGTCGAGAATCGAGGACGCAATTCCAATTCCATGATATACCTTTATACTACTATGTACCTTTATGTTGCACATGTCGGTGAAGCTATTGATCCCGATGCCCAATGCTGGAATAACCACCCAGATCACCCGATTCTACCTCTCTAGACTTTTTTATTCGATTATCTGAAAACCAAAATTCATGCAACTCAGTCAGCATCTATGTCAGTCAATTATCCAAGGATGTCGACAAATAACCCTAGAAATGTTACAAAATGTTAGGTGGAACTCCATTTGGGGCTCCATTGTATCATTGGTAGTCAATAATTTATTATTTTTTTCCTGATTTGTTACGAATTGAAATGGAATTCCCCGTAACTCCCAACTGACTGACTTTTCACTTATCTTTTATACATTTTTTCAATCCTCTTGTAGAAGAGAATCCAATGTAAAAATGTATATTGTGTTCCATTCAAAAGATTGGTGGGCGTGACCATAGGTAAGGTAATTCAAGTTATACATATATGTTCCCTCTTTATATGACTTCTGACGTTTTTTTTGTTTTCTCCATAAAAGTGACGCTTTCAGAATCATGTGGAGTGGATGGTTATTATTGAAATACTTCGTAATATGAACGGAGTTTTTGGAAGAGTATATCTATTGTTTAATTTGTTGAGAACAGTTTTTGAGTTTGTGAACATTACTTCCATCACTCGTAAAAGAATTTATATCAATATCTTCGATTTTCCGAGTAAATCCACCAATCTTACATTATCCAAATGTATTCAATAATTCTAAGTAGAAGCATGTTCAGCAGTACTGTGTGCTCGCCTATATTTCAATATCCTCAGTTTATTATTAAAATAATCGAAACAAAGTTTTGGATTCAAGGAGAGAAACAGTTGATGAAGATAAACGATGGGTTTTATCCTCTCACTAATCTATTCAGTCATCATATTGTATAGAAATATCATCATAACTAACGATAAAGAAAATATTGATCTCTATTGCAGTGAGTAGTACATCTTGAAACCGATATGTATGAATAAATATCATGACATTGTCAATCGGTAATAATAGGTTTCACATGATAAAAATGCACTTATCAAAATAATGCGATAACGAGAAAAATACGCGAAGTCGATACTAACTTCATATCTGAACATGTGTACAGGAGTTAGATATTGGGAGTAGAATAATAAATTGGTGAAACCAATGTTTTCACTTTTTCTTTCGGTGATTTAACCCAGTTGTTTGATATGGAATGGAAAAAAAAGTTAACTATGAATTGTGGTGGATTCTTTCAACGTTTCATGATGGAGAAATAAATTTGAGAAACATGATTGCGTGTGCAGCACGTGATAAAGTTGGAAGTTTTTAAACTCATTATTGTAAAACGACTGTTTAGCTCCTGGTGAGGACATTCCTTCACAGTTTTTTCCTCCTCATTTTCCTTTTTGTCAACTAATTGAAGAATTTTTGTACAAATTTTAGGAGGAAAATTATTTTATTATTCACTTTTGTTTATTGACGTCAAATTTGCCAAGACATCCATTAAATCCACAATAATATAGTAGATTGTTATATGCCGGGTTGTGAATATCTTTAAAACGAAAAAAAAAACGATATTCATGAAAATTTGCAGGTGAGTGCAATGCAACAAAATGCATCTGATGTACATTTTTTGTTAATACTATAGGTACTTCCGGTTTTACCGGAAATGCCGTCAACTTCTTTAATTCAAATGGGACATCCTATATATTTTTACAGATTTTGAAATAGCTTGTTATTTTGAATTCATACATACCAAGTTTAGAGGAAAAATTTGTAAGAACGGTGAATAACTCACTGTTAGTTGTACAATAGGTGTACATTTCATTATTTAAAAACAATGGTGAACAAAATTACTTTAAATATTCAAAATGCTCGCCGTTTACTTGCTGACAATATGCCAACCTATTAACAAATTCTTTAGTTACTCTTTCCAAGACTTATTAGTATTAATTCACATTCATCAATATTTCTTTGTCTCAATTCCTGTGAGTTTGTTGGTCGTCCAACGTGAACACGTGATTTTAGATAACCCCAAAGAAAAAATCTGACGGGCTAAGATCCGGAGAACGAGCAGGCTACTCTATGGATCCTCTACGTCCAATCCATCGACTTGGGAAATTCAAGTCCAGAAAATCCCAACCCGTCTATCATAGTGGGGAGGTGCTCCATCTTGTTGAAACCAAACATTTTGTGCTAATTGCCCATTCTGTATGTAGCGACCGTTTATTGAGAGGATAAGTTAGAAATTTAACATTTTCCGTTCCATGTACCACAAACTGGTTTATAATAATCACTATTGGAAGAAAAACAAGTAGAACTGGAAAGAAATTCAATCAACTTAATGAACGTATCCATGACGATATTACACTCAACAATGATTGAGGACAAATATTTGTGTATTGACCGTACGACAAAATTTCAATAAACATCACTAACAAGTGAAACCCCATCCAGACTGACCAGAACATAGTCCTGGAAAAGAACATTTCTGTTAAATAGTTCAAACACTTGAAAAAATTACTAGATATAATACTCATTACCAGCATTATATGCCTTCGTCAAAATATCCGAGAGAACAGTAGGAAAGTTGATGGATGCAACTATGGGTCTCATAGTTGAGATTGAGACTTTGAGAATAGTGTCAAATTTTGCTATAACAAAATTATAAGATGTATCTTTTTTCTCAGTAATTTCATCAATTTGTCTTTAATCATATGATCTCTCGAATAAGAGCATTTGATTTAGTTTGAATTAGCTTACTCGGATCATCTTGGGGGAGAAATATAGGGATAGAAGTTATCAATTATATCTTGGGATAACTTTAAATAATACTTTTTAACTTCAAGAGATCATCCATTACTCAAATGTGGTTGAAATCCAAACTACAAATTTGAGTTTCATTTACCCTTAGTTTAATACTTTTTAACATAACTACAGTAACATCACCCTTGTCTGATTTTGTTATAATCAACTAAGGATGTAAGTGTCTGACAACAGTTTCTGAAATTATTGATGAATGACTATCATTCCTGTAAGCATGATAAGTGATGACATTATTGCATTTCGCAGCTTCTGAATGTCTGTTGTCAACATTCGATATTGATGGGGGGATATAATGTATGTTGGATATGATGAATTTGACCTTATTGTGGTGCTACACTGAATTTAGGACCCGAAGAAAGACACTTTTCAACATTTGGAAGATTTCGCTTTGAGAGAAATACCATACCACTAAATTTTCGAATTATTGAATTTTTCAATGTTGTTATTTCCAATACTATGGAAAGATCTATTATAAGGTCAGTTTCTGAAAGTTATCACAGATGAAATCATCAGTTTTATTGATTATATCTAATTCCAATATTTAACAATGGAATAGAATTTTCGGTCAAATTCTACCTGTCCATATAGTAAGTGTTGTTCACCGACTGTGGATATGTATTGAATATATTAAATATTCCACAGGGCCAGTTTAAGATTGTATAAGGTTGTTTTGGATATTTAATCTTCTGGATGAGTATGATTTGTTCTAGGACTATATATTCCGTTTTGAGGTATTGCGCAGCAGCTTGATTGAAAAAGGAATGGTTAATTGTTTGAATGATTCCCAACTCTCTCTAGAGCAAGATCCGCAGCTCTCGCTTTTTGTATTATGCAGACTTATCTCGCATATAATGCCGTCAGATTTGTCCTCTCTTTCCAGGAAAGTATATGAGTATATGAAGGGTATATGTGATACTCAGCAGACTGTGTACGATCCTTAGAGCGAGTATGGGACTAGGGTACATACCAAAGGTCTGGAGAAATGTTAGGGTGGTCTTCATTCCTAAACCTGGTAAAACAGGTGACAATAAAGCGAAATCCCTGAGACCCATAAGTCTGATGTCATTTGTACTGAAGACATTGGAAAAACTGGTGGACATGCACATTAAAGGAGGATCGTTGGTAGAAAGACCGATCGACCTGGATCAATATGCATACAGACCAGGAGTATCCACAGAGACAGCACTCCATCACCTAGTAC